>CCAG010012722.1:0-29531 GCA_001077435.1 Glossina morsitans morsitans
ATGTTTACAGTCAACGCATTATTAAAATTTGAATTGAATTCATTTGATAATAAAAAAAAAAAAAAAAAAAAAACATAAAACAAAACGAGGTTCAAACATATCAAGTGATTGTTCATCATTTACATATCGATGGATTGACCATTTAAATCATTTGAATTCAATGCAAACATAAATAGTGTTTGCGAGATTTATTTGCATAAATATTTTTCAAATAACTGCAGTGAGAGTTGTTTATTGTTAATGGAAGTTATATTAATTTAAAAATTTATTACATGACAGAGAAAACAAAGAATGAAAAATCGACTAATTTTTAAAATTTTTTTTTTTTTTTTGTCTACCATACTCTATATACGTGGGTGGTCCTATATAGGTGGTGAAGTTACATCTGCCTGTTTATGGTTTTGCATTTATTAGGAAAAAAGAAATGCAGTACAAGAGCATATTGTAATCAACGATTAAAATGTTGAAACCAGCATAGATATTAGAGACAATCAATCGTGAAAATAATTATCAAAATAGAAGAGCAAACATTCTACAACACACGCCATTTAAACCTCTGCCACATGGCTAAATAGATAAGAGTTGAGACTGCCAAGCCCGTAGACCATAGTGGGTCGTTGTTATAATGAGTGCTTTCTGCTGATTAGGTTGAGCTCACCCCCTATTTGTTTTTCTCGCTGCAAATCTTCTTTCTAACCATTACTGTTTTGCATGTATACGTGACATCGCCGGAGTGGTAAAAAAAAAATACCGAGCACTTCCACTCAAATAACGATGTTGGACTTTGTTAGAGGAAATATGATTACATATCAACTGCATAGGCATTGCTTTTAAGTGCATGGACAGATCTCTTACAATTATAAATAATAAGTTTTAACAAATCAGGACAATTATGATGCTGTAGAATAACCAAGATGTAAATATTTTGAAATATGCTGGCAGCAGCAAGCGCTTCACACATATTTAAAAGTTTAATAGAAGGCGAAGCTTTAAAAGTAAAAGTCGACGGTATGTAATTTTGTTCTGCTGCTGTCTTTTGCGTTCCCTAGATAGCATGTCCTTCACTTCTTTTCTTTCTCGCACACAGAAACAGTTAGGAATTTATGTCCGACAGTCAGTGGTCTAAGTTGAAAGTTGGGCATATTCTGATAAGACGTCAAGTAAACACAGCATGTGGAAACGCTTTTAAAGCAACTCAAATTCGTGGACACGACACTGAAGTTCTAAGTAAACTTCTCTTAACTAAAGTGGCATGTTAATAAGTATGTAATCGAAATTTGATCGTCAGGATAACATAAAGAAAGGCGTGTTCAGGTATTTGCAAAAGCCAGCCTAAGTTATCGACAATATCTACGTGAGCAATGATCAGTGCTATGAAAAAGAAATTTTTTTTCATTCCATTTAAAGAACATGTTTTATCAGCAGATCACACAAGCTCGGAATTTTTTTGGAACCATTTGTGAATATGTAATCAGAAGCAGTTATTGCGGAAACTTATGTTACGACAACTTATATTATTGGAATAAAAATGCTGAAGCTGCACTCAATACTATGAAGAGGTTTAGTTGACTGCCTAGGAGCCTACCTCTCCGTATCCATACTGACAATTGTTGGTTTGGCTAATTAATTTAAAATTAGGAGGAGGACAAGGAGGAGGCTGAAATATATTTACCTGACTTAAGATAATGCAAGCTTCGCATGCCCATTAGATTCCTTGATAGATTCCATGCTAGCCATGGAATGCTAGCATTCATATCTTTATACGAGAACTAGTGTCACAACCATGAAGTCAATAGAGTTTCCAACAGCAGCAATGCTAATCAGGTTGACGGTAACGACGATGTACATATGCTCGATAAAATCTGCGGTACGCTATAAATTTTTTTTTTCTGTTTTTTATAGATTTTGGTTACCTTTGTGAGCACTTATTTTATACCAAACACTAACCCGTTATATTCGTATCGTACTATGCATACATTTACTTAAAAAGCGTCTGTCTGTTTGTTTTCAATTCTAAATAATTAAACTAGAGAGCTCGGAATCGATCCATTCAAAAATATATTTTAACAAAATTATAAAAAGTTAAAAAAGTCAGGTGTTTGTTTTTATTTGTGCCTCCTGTTGCTAGAAGGAGTGTTCCTTGAGCAATAGAAGAGATGTTATAAGTAAAGTATAATTGGATATCGTGAAATAGATGCATTGTTAGCTTAAACATAACTAACATTTATCTGAGTTTCAGTGTAATTTTTACTGAAGACGGATGTAAGACACATAGTGAAGCCTACCGGTAAATATCCTACAACCCTTCGCTTAATATACTTAATCATAAGGCGATTTTTCAATGCAAAGTCCTGGGCAGTGGTCGAAAACGGCGTCGGATTCGGACTGCATTTTCAATAGCGCTCGTTCTTGGGTCCAAACTTGTCGGTGCACCAAATTTCATCAAAATATCTCAAAAATTGCGGACTGTAGGTTGAGCGCAAGAGAACAAGGCAGACCTACAGGCAGGTGATTAGAGAAGCTTATAAAAAAAGTGAAATCTATTTCAAGCCCTTCCGGCTGTTGGATACCTCCGCACAAACTTATTGTAAGCATTGCTTCGTCTATTGATGACCGTTTTAGTAGCATCTGTAGGTAGATCAGTAACGTTAGATAGTTTCATTAGAAAATGAGGACTTCCAAGAACATTGTAGTGTACATATCGAGGAGGTAGCTTATATCGTGACGTAAGGCCCAAGAATAATTCTTAAGTATAAAGAAGCCTTAGCAATAATTATTATAACATAATATGTGCTACTTCCGTTCCTCCTTTTGAATGCCTTCAAAAACTTAACTAGTGTTTATTTACACGGTGGGTGATCAAATGTTTGTGCGTGCGTGTGTATAAATTATTAAAGAAATTTATGTTCGGGTTAAGTGCACATTTTACAGTTGTTTTCTTATCAAAATCGCTATTGATGAACCAAAGCATTAGCAATGCTAGTGGTAATAACAACCATCAGTATTAATGATAATTGAACAAATAAACGTCTGGAAAAGAAAAAGAAGAAGAGACGAAGAAGAGAAAAAAATGCCATAAAATATTGACGAATATATATATGTATATATACATTACATTGAATGGTGGTGATATGATGTTGGCGTCACTCGCTCAGTGCATTAACAGCATCATCGCTAGCTAGTAAATTGAATTGAATTGAATTGAAGTGAGTTTTGTGCGGTAAATAAATGATAAAGACGACGATGACGATGACGATGGCTATGATGATGATGATGATGATGATGATGATAATGATGACAATGATGATGAAGAAGACTGTTATTAAATGTCACTTATTAAAAATTAAAGGAAAATCTTTAACTAGCCATAGAAAATAGCGGGTGCATAAAACCAGTAGCATAGTGGATTGACTCGCACGAACGCATCGAGTCAATCAGTTATTTCATTCAAATATATAAATAAATAAAACATGAATAAATAATAAATTGTTACGCAACTTGAACGGCAATAACTGTTTGTTTTTGCATTAAGCGTTTAGGCCAAATTGCTGGCATGAATGATAAAAGAAAACATAACTGAAGAAAAAAATAAGAAAAAAGGCGAATACCTCAAGAAAATGTTTAACATAATTTGGGCGGCGACAGTCACAGCGGTGGCGGCGCGGCGGTGGCTATAGTTGTACCTGTGTTACGGCTATGGTTGTATGACTGTTGCTACTGCCAAATATTTTCAAGTTTCGTATCAATTGCATTAAGTGATTGAATTGATGATTGGTGGTTGGTATGGTTGGTTTACGTTAAATTTTGATAGATTTTTATTCATTTTTTTTTTTTTTGTTTTTATTTATTTTTAATATAACTGTGTTGTGATGTTTATGTACGTATGACGGCTTGTGCGTTGTTAAATGCCATTTTTGGCCATGGCTTTTATGTTTAACTGTTGAGAGAGGGTATGATTGCTATGATGTTGTTGTTCTTGTTGTTTTTGTTTTTTGGGATTTTGTTGTTGCTGTTGCTGTTGCTGTTGTTGTTGTTGTCGTTGTTGCTTTTCGTTGCAAAAGAAGATTGAATATGTCGAAACTGTCAACCGACATCAATGGTGGAAAAAAATTTAAATTATATAAAAAAATAAATACAAAAAAAAAAAAACAAAAAGCGAAGGAAAGAAATAACATAAAAAGCATAAAATTGAAATTGAAAACAAAAATACAACAACAAAAGCAACAATGGCAACAAGAACTGCAATGGCAGCAAATACGTACATGCGTATATGCGTATATGCGTACATTCGTATATAAAATGAGCATCAACTACTGATTATCATTATTGTCAGCAACAACATCATTATGCTGTATACAAAAAGATACAAACAAACGAACGCATTCATAGTGGCAGTCAGTAAACACATATATAAACTCATATTGTTATGGATGTCAAACAGTTTACAATACGGATGATGCTGATGATGCTCATGATAATGCTGCTGACGACAATGATGTTGCTGCTGCCACTCCATCATGCTAAGGCTGATGGAAGGCTGGAGCTTTGATGATACATATGAACCCCCAACATTCTTCAGTAAGCTTCAATTCATTCCAGTATCCTCAAGAACGAACACCAACAAAAGAAAAAAGTTTGCATTTTATTATTTTAATATTACACGTGCACACACGCATACACACAGAAACACAGAAACATTTTCAATTTAAATTTCAAATTTTCCAACAAGAATTTGTCGAAATACTGACATTGCTACTCTTACTGCCAACCAGTCAGCCATCCAGCCAGCTAACCAGTCAGTCAGCGAACAAGGAGAAATATATACATATATATATATATATATATATATATATGCATGCGTACCCAGTAATCGTAAACAATCCAAATATTGGCACACGCACATACGCACACACGCGCATATATATGTACATACAATATGCGATTGTTGTTTATTTAGCATATAAAAAGTAACTGTAGCTTAATTCTTAAACTTTCGGGTCTAACTGACCATTTTATTCTACTGTCACTTCTCTCTGTTTGTTTTTGTGTCGTTATATTGCAGTCCTCACGTCGTCATTTCTATCATCTCCACTGTACTGTAAGTTTTGCGGTACATTAAGTGACATACAGATATAATCATGTGCGTGTATTTTATGTATATATGTAACATGTCAGCTGAATATGAGACGATTTCCTTTCGTTTTTCCCAATTTAACTTTAGCTTAACCCGGCGGTTACTCTGAACTCATGTAAGAAGCCAAAAACACAGAAGAGAAAAAAAAAGACTAAATGTCAATTGTTGTGTCAGTTTCCATGACTAATCTGCTGCAAACTTTTGTGTATGAGGACCCAAACAGACACAAACACACACATACACGCACACACTTATACGTATAACTCAACAAAGATTACTGAAAGTTTTTGTTTTGTTTTCTTTTTTTTCGGTTCTTCTGCTTGAAAGCCAAGTGTATGTATGATTTATGGCCAAACTACCATTCGTTATGTTTCTTGTGTTGCTCACGTCATCAAGTTGTCAATGATTTCAAATTTTCTTTTTAGATATGAAATGAAATTGAGAAAACTTGTTCCTACTGCTGATGGATGCGTTGAGATCTATCATGAAAGAAAAGAAAAAATGACAAAATAAAACATTTGGAAAAATGTTTGCCTTATTTTTGAATATAGATTACAATAAGTAAAAATTTTATAGTCCGACTACTAAATAGATTAATTACGTTTCATTTATTTTCGTGATAAAAGATCAATTATGTCTTGTGCCCATGAAAAGACATAGACTTCATGCCAAGCCCAAGAAATAAGCTGACGTGATTGAAACTTT
Organism: Glossina morsitans morsitans; assembly: GCA_001077435.1. NCBI lineage: Eukaryota > Metazoa > Arthropoda > Insecta > Diptera > Glossinidae > Glossina > Glossina morsitans. The sequence goes on from CCAG010012722.1 coordinate 5,840, forward strand.
CATGGAATCAAAGGTCCTATTATTCTTTACGGACGGAGCGGACGATAAGCGGACGCTTAAAAAACGACTTCCGTTGAGTAATTTTGAAAATTCCAAATTGTTTTCCTATTACGACTTCTTCATTCATTATTTGAATATATATTAGTGTATTTGTGTAGACCCGATATTTTGGTCCGTGAGTTTTGAAAAATTACTCTTGTGAAATTTCGCTCTCTATGTACAAAAGTACGACACTCTAAATTACGTCTTCAGGAATGTAGTTGCTGACAAAACCCAAATACTAGAAAGCGACGGATGGCTCTAAATGCGGCGGTCCGCCACTTGCCTATTCCGTGGTATATTGCTTCACGACAAACTCTTCTCATCGCATATTTCGCAAAAGTTCACATCGAAGACAGATCTATACTTCACACTGCGAAGCTTACTCTTAAAAGGAAACCCAAACCTGTCTTTCTTACTGATAGTATGTTTGTAAATCCTCGACTACGAGCCGGAAGACAATCAATAAATTAAGGAATATCAACACAACATGCAGCGATAAAATTACAATGCGGAGAATGAGCAAACTGACTGAGCGCTGAAGTTTGTGGCTTTTGTGCCTCTAATTATGGAAGTTACCACGGAAAAGTTTGACCTTGAAAGTGATAATTTTGGGAGCAATTATACAATGCTGTTATTAGCACTACTACCCTGTTAACCTTCAATTAGTTCCACTAAATATTGAGAAAATCAAGATCAAAACTTTTACAAGAACTCTCCTTGGCTGTACAACTGAACCACATCAATTGATCTTGAAGAAGTCTTCTTCTCCACTCTGTAATTGTGGACACATTCTCACAATAAATCAAATTCCTTGTAAACTTTTCTTTTATTAGAAGAATCGCGTTTGGAACAACTAATCCCATCCATCCCATCCTGAAGCTACAGAACACAATCTCTCGTTCGTTAATTCGTTAAAACTACTAAGCCCAACATTTAATTTTTTTTTCTATAATACAGCAGACAGTTTATGGCGCTAGTACACCTTACTCACTTATTCTTTTTAGTCTAAACTTAGTCTTTCATTAGTCTAAAAAATTATAATGATAATAATAAATTAGAATCACCATTCAATAGGGTTTACCCGTGAGCCAAAACACGTCAATGCTCTTTCCAGCGACAAAATTTATCAACAATTACAACCTACTGGTTGGAGACGAATTATGTAGACCACCATCAAAGAGATTCAGAAAACATTTTTGAATCGATCGGTATAATAAGAGATGGGCTTCTTAAAGCTCTTCTTGGTGTTACATAAATATCCACAAACTTAATATACTCTACTCTATAAGTTACAAATGCTATAGGCTTTACAATGCTTAAAAGCTTAGTTAATTAAAATGTATTAAGAAAGCCTTGATCGTTTAACCGAAAATTTTGGATATTAGCAATTAGTCAATCGGTGAGTGTCTCCTATACGTGCGCGCATGATGGTGGTCAGGAGGGGTTATTGGAAAAGAAGGATGGAGAAAGGAAGTAGTGTTTGTGAACGTGAAGCTTAAAAGTGGAGACATCACATAAATTAGAAAAGACCAGTACAGGTTCTTCTGAAGTCGGGCAGTGCGGTTAGACAGCGACTGGCCGCGTTTGCTTTTTACATGGTACGCAGGGCACTCCAGAAGGTGTTTTTGAAAAATTTCTCTGCACTGTTAAAAGCAGAAGATATAACTGAGTATATCTCCAAAGTTCGTTGGTGAGTAGGAAATGTATATTAAATATATAACATATAAAAAGACAATGATTTACGCTAAAAAAAACGAAATAAAAAACTTTTTACTCGCCTTGACGGAAATTAGACTGAAGCGCATGCGAATTAAACGTACTTGAGAGCGAGTGACATATATTTGCATTACATTTCACATCCATATCTCTGACGGATTTTAAAACCTTTCACATACAATAAGAAGTATACCGCCAGAAGATAGCAGAAAGGAAGGCAAACATGTGGAGGAAAGAAGAGAAGAATATTAGTAAATATTAAGGTGGCCAAGAACGCATATCCTTTGTAAACCTTTTATAAAAAGAATAAAAAATTCGAAATACCTTCTTTAGATAATGTATGCAAAGGCTAGCGAAAACCAAAAGTTTGGACCAATAGTTTGTGTTTAAGATTCCAAGTTTTTTGAAGTAATATAGAAAAAAATTATTGAGAAAACTTAGTTACTATGATTACAGTACTGTGATGACCATTGCGGCCCTTTTTCGTAGGCTGGGGCAGCTCAGCGGCCCAGGCAAGGAAAACACAAGAAATTTCTATTTTTACAGGGACTTGCTCTTTCTTTTTATTATTGAAAATTATTACCGTTATGTTTAGCGAATTGCTAACAATATAATGTCGATATCTGAACGTTGATATTTTATGCCTTCTACGTTAAATAATAACACCTCTTCGAGACTCTTCGACCTCTCAGCTCGACAGCCCAACTACAACTAACTTCTAGTCTAAGCTTAACCTATCCCTATTGCTATCTTAGTCTATCCCTACTGCTATCTTAAATTATTTTATTCTATTCCTATTTTGTACCTTAATTTATTCTATCCTTTGCTTTTTCTATCTTAGTGTATCCCTATCGCTGTCTTAGTCTATCCCTACTGTTATCTTAATTTATTCCTATTTTATCTTAATCTAGCGCTCCCTTCCCCTTACCAAAGACGGAGAATCCGTGAGCCAAAAACGAGGGACGACTTTGGGTCCTCACAGTACATATGTTGATATACAGTAGAAGGGTATGAGTGTTCCTTAGTGTGGTTCTATAAGGAGTATTGTAATATGTTTATACAAAGCACAATAAAACCGACAAATTTACAAAAATACATGTCATTCCAATAATTTTATGATCCGCTCAATAATGTATCACACTTCGTCCGTCTGTATATAATCAAAACCGGTTTTTAACATAAGACAAAACATAAATTTAAACAAATTATGAACTAATATAAAATAAGTAACATTTATTAATGACACACAAACATGTAGTTCTCAGCCGTAGTATCAAGATTAATGACTGTATATACACACTCACTCGATAGAATTAATTCATCATTTATCAAAAATCCAAGCGACATCCCGCGCGCCTACGAGTGGGCAAGCGCATTTTAATCTAGATAGGAACGACGGGTCTGCAAGAGAGGCCCGTAAAGTCTGCATGTATTTGTTTTTTTTTTTGGCTCGTTGAAGGACTCATCAGCATACACATTAATATTATTTTTTTATAGCGACACCGCTATAGAACATATCCTACAATATAATTTCAATACATTGGTTATAAGGTACAAGGTAGATCTTATACTCCACTACAGGAGATTTCAATACTAAGTGATTAGAGGAATGACATAATCACAAGTTACATATAAATTACAAAAAATTTATATCATAGTTAAAAGACTAGCGAACGCCAAAGTAAATTGATGATTACAACAGATGTACGGGCTTTGAGCAATGTTGAAAAGCTTTGTCTCAAATGATGCGTTGCAAACCATGTTTTGCAACGGATACGTAATGGAGACATTTTCACTGAATATACAATTTTTCTTCTTCACTAGAAGACTAAACAATCTATATTTTTAATAGCTGCCAGAATACCGGCGAGAACCCATCATTATATCTTTACGCTATTACGCTGTTTTAGCAAGACGGCATTTACGATCTCATTCAACCAAACGGCGTGGACGGTTTAACGTTTAAAACTGAGATAACTACTCCTCCCTAACTAAAAGTTGCAATTTCGATGTCGCATTGGAGACAGCGTACAGTATACATTGTCACACGTGCTAACTAACCGAAGTGTCTAGTACATGCGAATATGTATATATATATACATATATTATAAACATAAATATATATATATATTCATATATATATATATATATATATATATATACATACATATTTATATATATAATAAATAAATATATTTATATATATATACATATTTATATGTACATATATACATGTATTTATATATATATTTACACATATGTATATATATATACAATTCATATATATGTACATACATATGCGTAAAGTATGTATATATATATATATATATATATATATATACATATGTAAAGAATATAGAAAGTTGTCTTAAATTATATTATTCTACAATTTTTTGAAAGAGAAAATGTTAAAACCCTGTGGAATCAAAAAAAAAAACACTTTCATTCATAAATTCCAATTAGACAATAAAAATAATGTAAAGGAAAAACGTGCTATATTTAGAAAATTAACAAATAAAATATTATATGTTACTTACTCACCTGCTTATTATTCCGAGAAAACTGAAAATAAAAAAAGATTTTATAAATTTCAAAAAAATAATATTTAAAAAAAAAATTTTTAAAAAGCTTAAGTAAGAAAACTGCATTAGTTCCCGACAGTATATCTGTATATGAATTATCTCAACTATACATCCGAACTTACTGGGGAATTTTCTTAATTAGAGTTTTTTTAAGGTTCCTGCCAAAGGCGAAGGCACACTAGAGAGGGATCACGATGGTTGTTTGTAAGTAATGCCTTCAGAACGATAGAAAAATGGTTTTCAGGAGAGGTCATGCTCTTGGCCCGTCTTGACCAATCGAGACGGTACCAATCTCCTTATCACACATAATGAAACTAACTATGCGAAAATTCGTTTATAAATAACTAGCAATCAAGCAACCGGCTGAACAATTCGCTAAGCAGCTGGTTACCATCACTGTAAGCGTTTCCTGCAACAAAAGGCATCTTTCATAAGAAAATGAATTGTAGGCGGCTTCTCGTTCTCTTAAAGACAATACTTTTTATATCAGTTAGCATATAGGCATGACTCTCATCTAATATATGTAGGTTTAAACTTGAAGGATAAATCCGCGAATAACTCAGTTTCAGCCAAGAAAATAATACATTTTTTTTCCACGATCATCTCTATAAGAAATGTGTATTGGTATTTGACGTCAACTACGAATGCAAATTTCTATTGATATTACTGTCACAGTACGTAAGAGGTTTTGAAATTAGTTAATAGATCTTTTTATTGAAATCTTTGCTTACATTATAATTTATGTTGGTCTTAATCTAAAAACTATAGCAGAGCAATAGCAACAACGATTGTTTTAAATTAGAATTTTAATGCAAATCGACATATTTAAGTTTAATTTTGTGTATTTTAAAGGATTTTTTCGTTATGTATGTCAGTCTTGTGTATGTACTTGTTTCTAACTGATTTTTGCGCTCTTTTTCCTTCGCCTCAGATACACACACGCATATAGAGAGAGACATACGACATAACATTATAATCAATTGACATTTTATGCCAATTACAAAATGCTTACAATCCACAAAAATTGTATTGATACAACAAGAACAATAACGACAATAACAACAACAACAACAACGACAACAACGACAAGCACAAATACAGACTTAAGCCATGAAGACAAAGCTGGCAACAGAGCAGACTTGAAATTATCAAGCGAAAAAAAAAAAAAAAAAACTGAAAATTGGTTCAACTAAGAGTAGACGATGGCGCCAACAAACAAATCAAATGTTTTAAATTCATACATAAACATGCGCGCATACAAATGATTTTAATGTAATAAAAAAGTGAAGAAAAAAACGTAAAGAAAATTTTGATGCAAAAAATAAGCACAAAAAATTTTGTCACAAATTACTTTATTTTTGGTTTTATTATATTATCGTATGGCAGAGGGTAAGTGATAAGTGTTTTTTAATCTCAGCTAAAAAGAGAAGACAGCAAAACATAATTTTGAAGCCAAAAAAAAAAAAAAAAAGAAAAAGAAGAAAAATGTCGCAAATTATTTTATTTTGGATTTTATTAACTTGTTCTTCATACCGAAATTGCATTTCCGGCATGCACAGTGACAAATCACTTCTTCTTGTAAATAAGGATAAAATGGGATGCTTCCAACCTAGTTATTCCTTTAAGAGCCTTTAAAGAAAGTTATATGAATTAAATTCGAATAAAAAATTCATATGGCAGGCAGGCAGTAAGAAAAAGTGAAACACAGAAATGTTACGTGAAGAAAACTTTACTCGATTTTATAATGTTGTGCGTGTTATTTTGGATACACTAACCAATATCTCGATGTACCGCGGGAAATATATAATAAGAGTTTCTTAAACTCGGTAAAACAAAGGGGAGATTTTTTCAACTTGCTTGCTGATCGCATTTATAACATGCGATTTTTAAAAGCATTTCGAGATAAATTGAAATGAAAAATTATTGCTGCAGAACGGAAGTGATAAAAAACAAAACTAGACGAAAGAAAATTTTTAAACGAAAGTATGCTATCAAAAATTTATTTGTTTTCGATTTTATCATCCATTAGTGACAAATAGGTGATAAATGTTTATTAATCTCAATCGTAAATGTTTTTTAATCTCAATTAAAAAAAACATATGCTTTCAAATTTCATGTTGCTCTCTTTTATAGGATGTGATAGTTAAAAGTATTTAAAAAAGTAAATGCATGAACATCCCCTATTTAATTAAACATTTCATTTACTTACTTACCGTAAGGATTTAAAGCAAATGGTGTGAATTCAGTTCAGATCACTAATTCATATGATGGAGTGCCAAACGTTTTTGAATGGAAGCATAGGAAAGAAAAATTTTAAGAAAAAAAAACGTTTACAGTTTTTTTTTAAATTCAGTTTTATTATGTTGTTGTCATTATTATTACTCTTGTCTTTTTTTATATATATTTATGTGACATGGAGAATAAGTGTTAGGTGTTTTTTTAGTCTTAATAAAGAAAAATTTTCAAGTCATTTATAGCTTATGGTATTTAAGAAAACTTGAACAGGATTACTTTTAACTATCACATACAAAACTTCTATAGTAGAGAGTAAGCGATCTATTTTTCTGCGAACCCAAAAAAAAAATATATATAAAAAGGTAAAGCAAAGAAAAAATGTAAAAAATGTGTTTACTTTCCCTTTTATTGTGTATACCTGTCATAGAGTAAATGATCTAAATGAAAGAAAAGGAGATACTTGTAAATTTTAGATTAATCTCATTTATAGCACCCGATATTTAAGAGATTTAAAAACAATATCGCGTGCTATTATATGTTACGATATTAATTTACTTACTTGCCATAAGCATTTATTTATATGTAGTTAGATATGATTCGCAATTAATTAAACATTCAACACACACTAGACACTCTAAGGACATTGCTGTTAATTCCACATCATTACCTGTGTAATGTGATGCTATGCAAATTTTATACAAGCACCATACTCATATAAAAATACTAACGCAAAAATTGATTACTTTTTCATTCTTCTAATGCAGTGACAACCATTAAACAAAATGTTTGCATGTATTGTCTTATGTTGTCATACAGTGACCCAAATAACCAACAAAAAAGTAACCAAAATCATGTATGATAAGAAAAAACAAAAAAAAAAGAAAGTATGCATTATTTTCCCTTCTTGTAAGACACACACACACACACACACGCAAGCACACTGGCTTATACAGGCATTTATATGTACAAAAGAAAGTAATCAATTTTCATGTTAACGTAGAGATTTTTCAATTTCTCTGATGTTCCAGTTAGATGGGAAAGGAAGAAAACTTGGAAAGAACATGAAGAGGCGGTAAAGTAAAGAATATTTCGTAACGACACCTGAGTTAGTAGCAACGTCTTATAATAATTTAAAAGCATTCGTACACTATTACACACGTACACCGTACACAACACATTCTACGATTAAATATTATCTAGGAAATTGTAAAACAAAAGCGAAAGCAAAAATGGAAGGTGGAAAAGAACAAGAACACTGCATCTCTATAAACAAACATTAGCATATGCGCTAATTGCTAAAAACAAGACAAGCATTGTTCTGTACTTATCGCTTTATGCGCGTGTGTTTACGTTTGTGTGTATCTGGACTGCTATTGCAGCTGAGTTTGCAATGTTTGCTTTACTACACAAGATTCACATATATGAACATATCTGCGTATATGGGAAAAATGATAAATAAAAATTGCAAAAAATTTTCTATCTTTACTAAGGTCTATGTTAGGATACAAGGCAGTAATGCCGAGCAGACAGGCAAACAGGCAGGCAGGCAGGCATGTAGGCAGTCAAACCGACAGTCAAGCATACAGTCCGTTAAGCATTCAAGCTTAGATATAAAAGTGCATCATGTATTGAGAGAACAAAACTATAGGTTTATAGACTAAAGGAACAGGATATTGCTACTGTTGTTGATAATGTTATGTATATCACAATAGCTGTTCCATATACAATGCGAGCAAGGAATTTTGCAAAAATTTTCTTACTGAATAAGACAATAAGTGCACGTTGTTGCTGTTATTGTTGTTGTTGATCTTCTCAGTAACAAATACAAACTAACATATAAACATATATAAACATTCATACGTGCATATAATCTAGTACTCACTCATAAACTTATCCTTATATTGTATTTCATAGTCATAATAGCCCTTGTAACAACAGCAACAGCAACACAAACAATAACAGTAACAACAGCTTGATGGTTTAACTAAGCACTTCATTCAGGTCAGATATTTATTTTTATTTTTCTTTCTTACTACCATTGTTCACGTCCATAACAATTTCATATATTTATATAAATACGTGTTGATGTGTGATCTTAGTTTTGTTTAGAGAATCGAAGATATCTAAATGGATTTTCAATTAAAAAGTTACAATATTTACTCTACTAATTTGTCTCTGAACAAGTGTTGTTGTGACAATAACATGAAATTAAATGAACATTTTTCTCATAATTTCTTTCAATGCATTCATATGCGGATACCACGCACAATATTATTGTAAAATGAAGAATTTGTAAATGTGTGTGTGTGTGTGTGTGTGTGTTTACAAGTATGAATGTGTAAATAAGCATACAAAAGTCTTTTTTCATTACTTGTAGCATTGCAAGTAATTGAAAGAGAGCGGTGGTGGAAAAGGAGGAGGAGGAAGAGGAGGAACGCGCGAGAGAGAGGGAGAGCGGTAAGGGGAAGAAGTGAGAGTAGCCGAGAAGCATGTGTTCAGTGCATCGTGTTTTCGAAGTCACAGAAAAGTTCTACTTCTAAGCAGTTGTTTGCTGGGAATGAAAATGAAAAAAATGAAAACTACTTTTAAATTTACGTTTGAAAAGGCGCATAAAGTTAGAAAGAAAAAATAAGTACGGCGACTCCGTTAATTTCCAAAGCTCTCCGCACAAGTTATGGTCATTATAGTATAAAGCATCACTCAATAAAGTCGTAGGATGACATTTAAATGTCGCGAAATATATCAAAGTTTTATGAAATTCCAAGTATTAGCTTTAAAGTTGCAGTGGGGGTTGTCGAATCTCACATACCCACCACTATGCTTTTTGCATTGTACCCCCCAAGTTCTTTTATTTGATAACCATACCGTTGGTATTATTAATAAAAAACTAATCGCGGTGTCTACCATATTCATTTTAGATTTAACCCATTTTTGGGCAAATAAAAAAATTTTCATTAGTCTTGTTTTCATTGCGACAAATAAACATAAAATCTCAAAAAAGTGGAGAAGAATAAAATTGAATTGCTTGTAACTTGTGGACGTGGCCGACTTGTTCCATTTTTGCACGTAAAGAGTAGAGTGGTTCGCAAAGTAAGTGCGGGAATTATGAGCCGTCTAACTTTTACTGAGTTATGAGGAAATACTTATAAACTTTTGTTTAGAAAAACGGAGTTTTGTTCAGTTTACGCTCCGCTACTGGCTTTTGCTCTGACCAATTTGTGACCATTTTCAATACCAATCTGCGTTTAAAAATTCCAATGTTCCTACCAAATTTGAAGCCGATATCTTAACCAGGAGGTTGTCAGCAGCAAATCCCACATAGACACACAGACAGACATACATGGTTTAATCAATTCAAAATTTCATCATGATCAAGAATGTATACACTTTATAGGGTTTCTGAAGCTCCCTTTTGGGTGTTACGCACATTATGAAAGAAAACTCCCAGCCTTCAATGGTGGATATAAAAATATAATAAATAAAAATATGAATATAATTACAAGAAAATTAATAATAAAAAAAGTAAATCGATAAAATTGTGGGCTTTGATAAGCGTAGTTAGAAAATTTATTCCCACTGTTTTTTTATTGAGATTAAAAAAGAAATTCGGCAACTCAAAATCTTAGGGATTATAGTAAGTAGTCATAATTCGTTCCACAATCTCTTTCCATTTTCTTCTACCCATCACCGAAAAACGGGAGGTATATTCGTTTTATCAAAACCTTTGCAACACCTAGGAGGAATTTTCAGAAAAATATATTTATTTTGGGTCAGAACCAAACTCTAAACCGGTTTAAGCATCTGTCTGACAGTCTGTGATAAATATTCTCCGGGTCCTAAAACGGAAGGTATTTGCTTAAAATTTGCCAGAACCATTGAAAACGTTTCCACTAGAAGGTTACTGTTGAAGTTGGGCTAAATCAGGCAAAGGATACGCTCAGAGTACAACATAATGTGAGACCGTCGCTGTTTTCAAAAGTAAAAAAAATGTTCTGTTTGCTCTTTGCTAATAAATCACAAGAGTTACAATTCCCATTGGTGGTCCTGCATCACCTGCAAAATACAAAATGCGAAAATCGGCCGTGGCTCCCCAATATTTTAAAAAATTAAAATTTCTTTTTTTTGTCAAAATGTCTGTAGCGATAGAAAAACCCTAAAATTTACGTTGTTTTTTTATAACCGGCCACTCAGGGGTGAGCACGGCGGTGAAAAGCAAAGTACATATATATATATATAGTGGACACATCCGGCACAGCTGGTAGTTTGTTCTAAAGGCGGAAAGTAACTTCAAGACGATTTGATGGGAACGCTAAGAAAGCCGTATAGTTCTGTTAAAGAACTTAATTGGTGGAAAAATCTTTTTTATCACTGCAGAACACTTGCCCTGGATGTACATGTACATACACACATCACAGCTCACATTACCCGGACGCTCGAGAGTGTCGAAAATTGTGGACATACTTTCCTCATCAGTAGTATATACATGGGGGAACGTCGACGCGAATTTTGGCCCGCAACAAGAAGGACCTTTTTTTTATCAGAATCATAAATAATGTATGTCCTTCAAGGAATCCTTTTTCATTTGTTCATGAAGATGTGTATATGTGTGTACGGAAAGGCCAAAAAATTGTGAGGAAGAAAACAAAAAAAGGTCTTTTTTGTTGCGGGCTAAAATTCGCGTCTTTTCTTGCGGGCCAAAATTCGCGTCGACTTACCCCCGTATATATACTACTCTCATCTAAAAGTATCTGAACCTTTGGCTGCATGCGGTCAAGGGTTTCCAAGCAAAGTTTTGATGACTCTGACAGAGTAATACTCTAATTATGGCCGGATGAAGGTGGCGTAAATTCTACGGATATCAGCTGCAGTGAAGTATATTTTGCCTCGTTTTAAATAACCTAAGCCCTTGACGGCATTTTTCAAACACATGTCCTATCCAATATAATTGATTAGTACCAAATCTGAACCGTTGTAGGCGTGTTTCTCAGTCCTTCTAACTAACTGTTTGCTAATTGCTGTGGTGATCGCAAAACTAGAGGCGTCTGCTTCAGGCAAAGAATATAAATTTACACTTTCTTTCTACGAAAATAAAAAAAATCAGCCACGCCCGCCCAACGTTGTAGAGTATTTAGAGTAGAATAATGGTGACGAGTATAAAAGATTCGTTCACTGCCGTATATTATTTTCTTACTTGTTAAGCTTTAGTTTTATTTTTTCTTGTTATCATTACAAAAATATCTAAAAAATGCCAAAAATTATGTATATTATCTCGGATAGATACATACATGCACATGCACATAATAACCCAACTAATCCGTTGAGCATTATTAGCAAAGATGCGATCTTAATGAGTTACGTTCGCATACAACATAATGGCATGGCAGTGTAGTCATTGTGTCGCAGTAGCACTGGCACATAGTTGTTGCTGCCGTTAGCTACTGTTTTATTGGAAATCGATGTCATATGTAACTAGACGCATACACGAACACATGTGAGTTCATGCTAAATCACACTAAATTTTGTCTGCATATGTTGTTTCTCGTGTTTTGGTTGCTCTCTGCAAGCTTCAACAGATGTTATCACAGAAATTGTTTGCAAATGTTTATTATTTATTAAGTTTCGTTCCCCTGAACGTATATGTATGCGTGCGTTTGTTTGCAAATGTGGTGTGGTGTATGTTTGTGTGTGTTCGCTTTTTGTTGTTGTCGCTGCATTGTTTTTTTTTTTGTTTCTTTTTTGTTTTTCTCCATTTCTTTGCAAATTGACACTTAACAAGCCAAACATTTTCGGACAATTGCATTGCTTTGCGGTTTAGTTGACTGTTACGAAGGCAGGCATACATGTCCGATTGTTCATTCACTGTGCTTACTGTGTAATAGCTTAGCGGGAGAATAGTTTAAAGCTATCGGTGTGTGTGTGTAGGTTGTGTTCACACAACATATTCTTCTTTTCACACACACATGTCTCCCCCGTCTCTATGATAATCGAATTTAGTTGCTATCGCTCAATTGTATGAGCAAAAGCCATCAAATTCGAAAAGAAAAAACCAGCAACCGTAGCTGCATAGCCTTCGCAAATGGCTTTATGGTTACATTTGAAAAAAACGGTTTTGCTACCGCCACCGCCACAACATAAAGAAAAAAGTTTTGACATTTATCCGTAACTAAGCGATAAATATGCAACTTGGACCTGTTACACCTGCACACAAAGTTTATATATTTGGTTGAAAAAAAAAAAAAAAAAAATTAAATCGTATTTTAAGAGGCAGATTGAATATTGAGTGGAATATAGAAGAAGTGGCTTGACTTAGCTCTACTTCTTTGTCGTGGGAATTCTGCTATTAATGCGAAACTTTTCTTCTCACATATGAAAGAATTTGCTTTAATGCGAATCTTGGATATTCTCCAGCAGCTCTTACTGACATAAAGATTTACTTCCTATTTATAGCACTTTGTCGTTCGCCAGACATGAACGTCACATCGAACTTTTGGTTACCTATTAGTCCGGATGTGAAATACATAAAAATCTAGATACCTCCCCGGGAAGTTTTATATAACCGACATCAAATTCAAAGGAATAACGAAAAGCTGACATAAGCCTTACATAAAGATAAAACTATATCGTGGCCTCTGGCCTTCATAAATGTGAAATCAAATCAAATACGAGAGTAGAGTTTTTGAATGGTTCATCCCTACCGAGCCATGAAAATAAATGGGCTTTGCTTGTTATACTCTATACTACAAAGTCTATGCGAATATATGCAAGAGTCTAGATAGACGCACTTCTTATTAAATCAATTAATTGAAGCCAATTTACACATTTTCCGTATCGGGACGCTACTCATTTGTTTTTTTTCCGCATTCCATTCATAAAACAAGAGAAACAAGGCTCAGCTGAAAAGTTCTTAAAACAAAGGAATGGAGCTAAGTCTGTCCTCTTACTTCCGCGTCACTGCCTAAATATATAAACTAAACTAAATATATAAACTATGTCATCATTTATAGTAGATCTAAGTTACATGTGTATCCCTTAGCTTCGAACAAATGTCAAAATTCTTTTATCTCAAAACCTTTTTCTCATTTTGTTACTACAAATTCGGTTGACACCTTCTACTTATCAAATTTTATGGTTTCTGCTCACATCATCGTTTCAGGGTCATTTTTTCAATCGATTTAATTGTGTCTGCCTGTTTGCCCATCTTTCTATCTGATATTTGTCTGACGTCTGCTTATGTATTTCGTGTGCAGGCAGTGGGAATATTTCATTGCTTCCTTCGTAGATTCTGCACAAATCGATAACTAAGAAACTTATATTTTGGGCTCCATTTATGTAAAAACCTCACTGTTATTGCCCAAGTTACACTATTAACTACAACCCAAAATTTTTCACAGTTCCTTACTATGTGTATAATTTTACCTATGATTCTCAGGCCTGTCCAATTTCCAATATTGTGCAGTCATGGCATTTGTTTTCTACCCAACGTCCTTCAGTTCACCACCTACGATATGTGCAAAGTGCAAAGTCTTTCGTTTCTTAATCCACTTTAATAGTTCACGTTCAGAGTTTAATTTTCTCAGGACTTTAGCGTTGTGGATATACGATCAGTCCACAATAATTTAGGAATTCTACGGTAACTCCATACCTCAGAGGCCGCCAGTCTGTTCATTGCACTAAGTTTTTATGTCCACAATTCTAGACCACACAACAGCATCAACCATACAAAGCACTTCAAGAAACGAATGCGAAGCAATAAACTGTTTTTTTCCTTGCTAGCATTTTCTGATATTTCGTGCACGATGATCAAGCCATTTAAACTCTTCTCATTATTTCTACGCCGCTGTCCCAGTCTTCGTGTAATATGGATCCACGATATGTAAACATGAAAACACTTTCTAATGTTTAGTTATTAACGGATAGAGTGGCACTAGCGTATGATGTTTTCTCTCGACTTACGTTCATAAAGTTGGTTTTGCTGATACCTGTGTTTAACCCAAAGTTGGTATTTTCATCATTTACAGCTACAACCGTCGTCTGCAGGTCGTGCATATTATCTGCTAAGATAGTTAAATCATCCACACATCGGATGTTATTGATGAATTCCCTATTGACCTTAATGAACGCTTCAATCGTTTGAATAGCTTCTTGAAAGATTGCATCGCAGTAGACGCTATGAAGAAGAGGTGACCAAATGTACCCATGGCAAATAGGAATTTAAGTTATCCTGACATCATTCCCATGGACTTCTGCTGTTTGTTTCCAATACAAACCTTTAAGGCGACATATGTCTTTTCCCTCAATACTAAGACCTTACAGGATATCTATTTATCTATTTTCATGCTGCGCTTTGTCAAACGTTTTTTCATAATCTAAGAAGCAAAAAAAAACCTCTTGATAAACATCGCTAAAATTCTGAACTAGAATTTGAATGCAAATTACAGCTCTGCGGTGCCCAATCCTTTCCGGAAATCAAACTGAGTGCGGTCAAGTGATGATTCGTACTTACCATAGAGCCTTTGCTGAATTATTCTTAGGAATATTTTCAGAATTCAGATTCGTTAAGAATATCATTCTATAATCCTGACATTGCTTTTCTTTGGAATTGTGGTGAATGATAATTTTAACTAGTCATCAGACGGCCTATGCCGTCGATTTCATTAAATCGCTTATACAGGACATCTAGATTATCATCAGTTTTGAGTTTTATAATCTCTATCGGTATTTCATCGTTATCCAGGACCTTGTTGTTTTTGGCATTTTTTATACGTTTTCTTATTTCATCTTACGTAATGAAAGGCCTCGTAGACTGCTGATCATTATTTGGAAAGCCTACAAATTTAGTATGGTCTGCAAATAATTGATGAACACAATCTTCTGTAAAGATATCCTCAACAATAGCTTAATCCTCAAGTACTTATACTAAACCCCGAGTGCAACCTGAAAGGGACCAACGTGTTCGTTATTTTTTTTATTTTACTTAACTGATTTTTTTTCCTCTTTTCAATTTATCGGTAACTATAGGTATTTTGAGCAACGCGTCGTTCCCATATTAATGTCCTGCCTACGCTCATCAGTTAAAGCGACATAAAAAAGATGAACACTTAGCTTTCTATATTATTCGACGAATCAAATCGTATAATTTGCAGCTCATAGAAAAAAAGCTTAACTAGGACTCTGTATATATATATATATATGCTTTATGAAATATTGAGATAAATACTCTGAGGGCTTTTTGAGCCGCTTCACATGAGATAAAATAATTACTATATCTCCGTTTAATCAAAAACTCCCTTGTGACCATATAAAAAGAAATTTAATTAAAAGTAGCATAGATTTCTTGTTGTGAAAATTGCTTATTGGATTTACCCTTAGGCTTGTTTATATCAAAAGACAATAAGGAGCAAAGGAAAAAAAAATAATGAGACTCCTTTTCGCCACAAGTAGACCATAACCAATTCTTGGTGTTTGCTTTGTTAAATGCTTGGACTATTTTCCTTTATTCAAGTTTAATGCGGCTGGTAAAAGCATCATAATATTGTGGTATGATAGGTGTACGAATGTAGATACATATAGGAATTCGTTTGTATTAATGGTTAATTTCTGAGGCTATGCTTGCAACCGTTAAGCTTTATCAAAACCCATTTCCAAACACAAAAGCTCAAGCCGCACAACCTTAAATGCCTCTAAGTTATAATAACAAAGCGTATACCACAGAAGATGCACATTCCGACATTATTGGATGCATAACATTAAAATTTATTAAGAACATACATAAACTACTTCTTAGCGATAAAGAGCGGATACACATACCACAGCTCAATAAAGTAGGAGAATAAATTCATAAAATGAAATGGGAATCCTTTTTATGCTTTACGATGCAATGAACATAGGTCCGCACTTTGCTAAAGGGATATTTAAATAGTAGCTTCAGCGCGAACTTCCTTCCATTCTATGATCGTTGACAAAGAAAAACTTACAAATAAATAGACAGTTAATTACACCGCTAATCATGCTATAACAAAATAAATTAAAAGGAAAAAAAAATAAGAATAAATTAAAATGTGAAAAAGCGAACATACGGTTCATTTTCTCCTTGCGCCTGCAAATTCTGTAGGGAACAAAACTTCATAGAATAAGCTGAGTGGTCTGCAGACTTGAGAAACGCAAAAATGTTAAACAAACTTAAACAAGCATCTACAATGGATTCGAAAGTACTATTTTAAAAATTTCCTGTCGCTAAGGCGAGCGGGGAGCGAAACTATGGGATCATTGGTTCACTCATACATGTGCCGAAACCTTCACCTCTTCGTGGTGCTCCCTATAAAACATTGACTGCTGCATTATGACCCTCTTGCTTGAGAGTAGCACTGTCAATGGCAAAGAAAGATTTAAGGCTCACTATCTATAACATGGCAACAGGTTTTTCTCTTTGGAAGCGGAAGGGGTCTAATCGGAAGGGGCTCTCTTTTCTAATGTGAAAAGAAGCATTTCTTTCCCTATTTGGTTCTCTTGGTAGAGGTCATCTAATGATGATGGCCAGCGATATCAAGTGGGCTGGGGCACAGCTGGGTGTGTGTGCTGTGCGACGACAACCTTGGAAGCATTATTTTTCTTGAGAAAGGATAGTGAAGTATCGACCTTCCAGGACGTGTGGATAGTCGAAAGGTAAGTGCTAAATGCGTACAGTATGAGATCACCCAAAGCTGTATAGCTTGGTGTAAGTGCTTACTTGAACGATAAACCAAGAAGTTAAAGGATGTTCATGGGGGTCAGGTAGCCCAAAGTAGGATTGCTCCGGCAGGAAGTTGCACACTACCCATCGGAATGCCGAACGAACGCCTTCTTGCCTGACTGCTGGGTACAGTCCTTCGTGGAGTATTCGTGGTGGCTGTGGTTGCCCCAAACTTTCGTGTGGAGCTATTTAAGAGGCATCGACGTAAACCATTAAACGAGAAGTTGGGCCACACCCATTTTCTATTGCGGGACATCAGGGTAGCGAGGGCCCCTTCAATGGGGATTGTCTCTCTCCCTTAGGGGCCCTCAATCAACTAAATTGATTGCCAATGGTTGCAGGCAACCCGTCTGATTAAGGCACATACCAGGTGCAGACGTTAAAACACTTACAGATATCTGTGTCTAAGGCGTCAAACAGCAGGTGCTTGTAAGATGCCCTAAAATTGATTGGCATTTATGGGCCTTTAATCGAACAAGTCCAAGTGTCTCTGCACGCACAACATCTATAGTTAGATAACAAGTATAAGTTTATATATGTAAATAACAAGGCCAAATAAGTTTTTTGTCCAGATCTAATCAAGTTTCATGCTCACTGCGTATATTAACAAATGCCTTTCAAGAGATCTTATAATAGGCCGTCGGTGACAAATTCAGATGGAGGCAGTGCGCTCACTACCAGAGAATTCAGCACTTCATGATTTTCTTAGGGACAACAATGTCAGACGTGTCAGGATTCCCACAGTACCCTTCCTCATTAAATGAAGATTGCTACGGGATCCTTCTGGTTAAGTGAAGCGGTTGGAGTGGGTTGTATAACATCAATAATAGCGAACTTTTTAAGTATAGCTACCTATTAGAATCGGATTAGAACTCCACACAAAATTGAGTTTACAATGGCTAACTCCACTCCTAGGTATAAGAGTGCCACATCAAGTGACCTTCTTTTTGGTTTTAGACAGAAGGGAAGGGTAGTTAATTTTTTAAAGGAGGGGCTGAAGATTCTAAATGGCACGTAGAACCGAAGCAACATGGAGTACCTATGGAAAATCGCAACTGTGAAGATAATGAAACACCTAGATTGTGGAGATTGAAAGACCATAACCATCCTCGTACCACCATTCTATTGGTGATTGATCTTAATCGTTACGTGGTAGCGAAGAATTTTGTGAAGGCAGGGGGCGTTTGTAAAAAGATCCTTTTAAGGACTTTTTTAAGGACTCCTATCAGATTATTATGAGATATATATGATGAGGAATGTAAATGGGACTTAGCGACTAATATTAAACCCTGATTGGCCGCTTCGTCTGCGATTGAAGGTAAGATCGCGCCGATTTCAAGTCAAGAAAGTCTAACTTTGGCAACCCTGTATAGTCAGATGACAAGTATAAGTAAATAGGCATAGGTAAAAGCACCATATTTAGTTGTTCATGTTATGTTAAGAATAATAATTTTCACAAGTGTGTGCTTGAACAAATTTTTGGATTTAAAAAATCAAAAGCAAAATCAAAAAGACGTGTAGAGCAAAGCTTAAATGAACTAGGTTCTAAGGTTACTCTAACGCTTTTACAATTAAATTAGAACCCGTCATAGGTAAATAATAACATAAAGTAAATTCTTTAGTCTTTAGTTTAAGTAAACAGACTATGTACACTTATGAAGCATTCATGGACTGTAAAATAAAGTATTTTCGAGTGGAAATTCATTTATTAATAGGGAGAGAAAAGAGATCACGATTAAATAGATTCTTCACAAGGTACCTAACCTTCAGAATGAAAGACAAAAGGCTAGTTTCTTCACGCTTAGAAGTACCAAAGGCTTTCCTCATTTCATAAGAAACTACGCTTGTCCTTTTCACTGAAACACATGATTAGATAGCACAAATCTTAGCCGTAAGTCGTTGAAAACCGAAAACAAAACAAGAAAATTTATTGCTTGTTTAACTGGCTTGTGTTGTCAATCAGCTTATATTCTTTTCAACGTCAGCTCGTTTCTCTTCTTGCATGGGATCTAATGATGATAATCATATTTATGAAAGTAATTAAAGACGAATTTCAAAGCTAGAAGTATAGAGCGACATGATTAACTCAAGGACTTCATAAATGGCATATATCACTAAGGTCAACTATTTATGCTGTCCATATTTTCTCGAAAAGAAAAATTTCATTAGAAAATAGAAACTTGCAACGCGTTTGATTCGCTTCCGTGGAACTCTAAATATCACAACTTCTGTGATGTATGTAAAAAAAATTGTGGAAAAATTCTTTAGTCTGCAACTTTAAAATAATTTTCAAGCCAATTTACAATTAAAAGGCGACAACAACAAGAAAGTCGTTAAGAACAAAAAGCAATCTGCTAGAATTAAATGAATGCATCAGAGAAATTCTTTTTGTTGCTTCTTGTTTTTCTCTGTTAAATTTATATTTTATTTTAATACGCCTGAGATCATCATTATTATCATCAACAACACCAACATTACGCGGACACTAAAAGGCATTGCTTGTTTTTTTTTTTTTTTTTGTTTTATTGCATAAAATAACTGTAAGCAACATCGGCTGTTTAATAACAAGCAAAACCAACAAGCAGCAAAAAAGAAGAGTTGTATAAAAATGTAACGTGTGACAACATCAGATCAGAGATGACCCACATACACCTACATAGCCGTAAAAGTATAGTACAAGTGATACGCGAGCGATAAGCAGACGAACAAAACTCTGACAAAAGTCACACAATTTGCGGCCTGCTAGCCTTACGCACATACATGTATGTATGTATATATATATACATATATGTACACAAATGTGTGTTTTTGTATATACGTATATACATGCTTATGCTTATGTATGTGTGAATGTGCGTAATCATAACTACTTGTATTGACACGAGAAATGCTGTTGCTACGGCAGGATATGCCTACAATTGCGCATTTTCTCCATATATGTGTATATAGATGACGAAGAATACTTTGAAATTAAACAACGCGACTACTATTGGTAAATATGATAAAGTGTTTATATAAACAAGAGGGCTTGTTATTGCTGATATGCAGCAGCGCAAGGTTGCCTCCTATATATATATTGTACGTATAAATCCGTATGGTCACTAGGTACTCATATAACAGCTTGTATATCATTTGAAGCTGCACTAGAGTACAATACTGTACTGTTCATTTATTTTGTTTATTTGTGTGCCTTGTGCGTTATTGTTACTATTGTCGTAAAAGAAAACAAAAAAAGAAAAAAAAAGAAATTATTTATCTGAACGTATTCTCTATACGGCCTTTATGTAAGCAATGTCGATATAGTGTAGCAGGTCAAAACTAAAAAGACTAACAAGGACAGACTGACAGACAAGCAGACGGACAACTCAGTACAGAGAAGCATCACCGCCATCATCATCATCATCATCATCATCATCATCATCATCATGATCGTCATTACTATCATACTTGTTGACGACAATTTCAAAGAGAGAAAGTAAGCCGTTCAGGCGTGTTATTGATTGTGGATTGTTTCGCACACAAATACACACGCGCGCTCATATAGGCGTAGTGACGCCAAACCGAAGTTTTTTTTTTAAATAAATATAACGCATTGATTGGTGAGAAAATGAAGAATTGCATTTTTATGCTAATGCAATTCTGGAGAAAATCAAACCTGCTCGGGCATCATCATGGACAATATTTTTTGTTTTACATTTTTTTTAAACTAAAGTATTATTGTTTCCCTTTTGCATGTATCATAAGCATGCTTTTGTTTAAGCGCGCATAGCTATAATGTTAATAAACATAAATTCTCGTATATGATTCATATACATATGTATATATATATATGTATATATATGTGTATAAATTCATACAGATATACCACATAGCAAATCAGCGGACCAACGAACTAACTAACCAAAGCAAGCAAAACCAAGTCAACCATTCAACCAGGCAGCCAACCAAGCAAAAATGCCCTAATTGGATATTCAGTAATGACTTAACTTTTCATGCTTTACACACACATACATACACGTAGCCGCACATAAACATATACAGTTGTAAGCATTCGAATATAACTTCATTCACATACGAACATTCATATACATATGTACATATCATATATCACACATTGAATTGAGTTCATCGTCGGTCGGTATTGTGTCAGTAGCAATGGTGGGGGGACTTTCGTGTATGTGTGTACAGAAAAACGTTTACATATGCACATATCGACACACAAACACATCTATACACACTTATAAAGCACAATCAAAAATCGCTTACATTTCTGATAAATGATGATTAAACATTTTGATAATTGTTGTTGGAGTTTTTACAAATTTTCAACCGTTTTCCATCATCATAATCTTCATCACCAGCACACCACTATCGTCATGACTACGATGATGACGACGGCGACGACGACGACATATAAATTATCCGAAAACGGTAAATGAACAACAAAACACACCCGCACACCATAAACGGTGCAAAAGTGAATTTTGCTTCTTTTTTTTTTTTGCAGTTTTATTTCTTGACGTTGAAGGCCCATTTTTGGTTAGGACAGCAATCGGGGAATATATAAGCGAAAGAAATAAACAAAAATCGGCACAATTACTTTATTACGCAAGTCAAACTCATTTAGCTGCCACTGCAACGAATCTGCTGCCAAGAATGACAATACTACAACAAACAATAAACCAATAATAATAATAACAACAACAACAGCGAAAGCGACAAACAACTACAACAATGAGAGTAAGAATAATAACTGGTAAATATCATCAAGACAACAGAAAATGTTGATTTATGCACCTGTACGATAAACGTAATACAACACAGCACGATACTGCAACATACAACTGCGCTGTACGGTGTGTGTTTTTGCGCTGTTGGGCTCTTCGCTTAAATAACTCCCTCAACGCAACATTGTCAAGTACTTGCAATTGTTGTTCTCAATGTTATTGATGCCAATGGCCAGTGATGCCAGTGGTGCTAGGTCTTGTGGAGAATTATTGCAGCAACTTTGCTGCCGTGTGCGTGCTTTAGTTCGAAACTGACTTTGCGGTCGAAACGCTTGACCACAGTAACGACAACTCACACACCGCAAGCCCATTACATTTGATATTTTAAACGAAGCAAAAACGAAAAAAAAGGAAGAAATATCTTTTTTCGCTGTACATTTTATATTTTTGCTTTTCCCATTACCCCGTTAAGTTGCTTACATAAATTTGTTATTGCCTTGTGCCATAATTGTATGCGAGTATCGTGTACAAGTGCTACCGGTTTTACTGTTCTTACCACGAGTAACGGTGACAGTTTTGAGGTAAACTGTTAATTGCTTCAAATGTAAATTTTGAGTTAAACGTTTTGACAAAAGGTGCATATGTGTACGTGTCTTTCGCCTGTTGTATCGTAATGTTATAAATTGCAAGAATATGTTTTACAGTTTACTTTGCTATGGAAAAGAAAGCCATGATAAATTATATAAAATGGACTTAAGAGGGGAAGGTATTATAGGTATTCCCTGACTTGGTGTATGAACAACGCTTCAAGATTTTTAAAATTTCTTTTTTTACAACATTGTACGTTCAACGATTAGAAACTCAAGGCTGCTACTGGTTTGGATAAGAATTTGCAAGTTGTAGTATGATGGTTACAAATTGATTTCTCTTAGACTTCGGAGAAGCCTCGCTTGCTTTCTTTTTTGCGTTATCTTTGTCTCCCATTATCTTCATAACTCTTCAACGGAATGTACCTAAGCATTTCCATCTGTTCGTCTATCCATCTTCCTATTTGTTAATTCGTTCATCTGTCCGTATGTCCAACTTGTGGTATCTGTAGTAAACATTCTTTCGCTTGGAAGGGTGAAGATATCGCCTACGAATTTGCAAAAGAGTTAAAAAATGGTTCAAACAGGTCAAAGGACACGTCTGTAAAGCCCACTTGTGTACACAACCAAAACACAGAACAATTTTTCTCTCCGTCATGTCTTTACCAGACTACACAAGTCTACACTATTCAACCTATCGCTACTTCTTTCTTTCTATCTCATTTTTTCCTAACTAAGTTCTCCTTATTCTCCCTCTTTTATTCGTCGTATTTTTTGGTTTCTATTGCTCCATTTCTTTCTGACTTTAGCAGTCTATATATAATAGTTTTAATCGTTGACCACCATTCCTTTTGGTATTCCTAGTTATTTTCAATCCGGCAATTCTTGTGTACTGCTTTGCGGTTCTCCTTCTTCGGCCTTGTTTCTCTGTTTGCTTCCTACATCTTTCCACCCTCTTTTTTTTCTCATGCCTCCATCACTGCTTTCATTCTCCGTATCTATCTACTATTCCATACTTTTTCCCACTGCCCGCTGTCGTGCGTCATATTCTTCTCTACTCGTCCTCCTGTTCTT
>CCAG010012723.1:0-34408 GCA_001077435.1 Glossina morsitans morsitans
ACTGTTCTTACCACGAGTAACGGTGACAGTTTTGAGGTAAACTGTTAATTGCTTCAAATGTAAATTTTGAGTTAAACGTTTTGACAAAAGGTGCATATGTGTACGTGTCTCTCGCCTGTTGTATCGTAATGTTATAAATTGCAAGAATATGTTTTACAGTTTACTTTGCTATGGAAAAGAAAGCCATGATAAATTATATAAAATGGACTTAAGAGGGGAAGGTATTATAGGTATTCCCTGACTTGGTGTATGAACAACGCTTCAAGATTTTTAAAATTTCTTTTTTTACAACTTTGTACGTTCAACGATTAGAAACTCAAGGCTGCTACTGGTTTGGATAAGAATTTGCAAGTTGTAGTATGATGGTTACAAATTGATTTCTCTTAGACTTCGGAGAAGCGTCGCTTGCTTTCTTTTTTGCGTTATCTTTGTCTCCCATTATCTTCATAACTCTTCAACGGAATGTACCTAAGCATTTCCATCTGTTCGTCTATCCATCTTCCTATTTGTTAATTCGTTCATCTGTCCGTATGTCCAACTTGTGTTTGCTTCCTACATCTTTCCACCCCCTTTTTTTTCTCATGCCTCCATCACTGCTTTCATTCTCCGTATCTATCTACTATTCCATACTTTTTCCCACTGCCCGCTGTCGTGCGTCATATTCTTCTCTACTCGTCCTCCTGTTCTTCCCTTTTCATTCCCTCGACGATAAGATTGACTTTCGAATAAAAAGAGTTAGCTCTTTGACAGATTTCTGATCTCCCTTTTTTTTACGTTTTCTTAACGCCCCTTTGCTGTTCTTTATTTTATAGACTGTTATATGCTTGACTTGGTGTCCGTCTCATTCTGTCTTTTCCTAAGAGATTCGTTTTAGTCTTCTAAAGAAAAAGTCACGTAAAAATTTTCTGTATTTTTACTTTATTGTCCGTCTGTCTATTCGAGGGTGTCACTCAGAGAGCGTACCAGGGCATTTACAAGAAGATTTCTTCCTTCGGACGGCAGTCTAAACTCCTAGATGGATTACTATTAGAATTTATGCCTCTGATTAAGCTCTGCTCCTTACTTCGTTTCAATAACACTTACACTAGTAATTCTTACTTCTATTTATTATGTTGACAAATCTAGTTATACCAACTTAAATTTTTGCTTATTAATATTATTTATCTATATCCATTGAAAGGTGGCCATAATCTACGTACGGAGAGGAGCATACGTCAGATCAAAAGGTCAAGCTGCAAGAAGGACAAAAAGAAAGTCGAACATTTACATTAAGTGGCTGGAGTCGACGTCATTGCCAGCCTGTTATCCGGTGTCATTCGAAGTCATATGGTTGATGTGGAGATGAAGTCAAACATGCCCCTGCCTCGTCTATCAGACTCCCATCTTAAGTTACATAACTTATTCTTAACCTAACTAAGATGTGGGACCAAAACGGGACCAAACGCGACTTTAATCCCGACAGACAGCTGCAATGGTCGACGGCTTCGAAGTTAGTCAAAAATTCTTACTGCTGGAGCCCTCTGGATCTTCGAAACCTATTATAACGTACTATTTACTATTAAGTTAAACAACAACAGAACGTCACCTAATTAGATTTTGTTTCCAATAAGAGTAAACCCAGGCGAGTGTTAATTTCTATAGTAAAACTATTGTTTGGTAATTCATTCTTGGAGAGTTAAATAATAACTTTGCGCTGCGTTTGAAGACTAACAATATTACCTTACAAAAAAAGTATAAAACACAAAGTCCAGAAACATATTTAAACAAGTTTTCAAAATATCAGGGAATACATACATATACATCGACGTATGTGTAATGTCTATGCTCATATATACATACGTATGCGAAAATTAATCAATTTTACAAAATTTCACGAAAAGAACGAAACGTTTAATTCTCAGAGCATTTTATACACTTTGTTACTGCGAACGTTTAATGAAATAATGTAATCTTCCTTAATGGTAGTTGTGCAGCTACATGTACGCCACGCATATTTATAGGAGTAAGTGCGACGCTACTCGAGTTAATATAATCACTTGCACTGTTTAATTGCTCTCATGTACATGCAACATTCTTTTACTGTATTAACCACAATTTATCTGGATAGCGGTGTACATTGGTAAGTTGATCATTTTCATCATCATCATCATCATGATAATCATCACCATCACTATTATCGCCATGTTTATCATTAACGCAACACTCGTTGTATGTTGTGAGCAAAGCAATTTACATACTTACAAACATGTGTGGATGTGTGTGTGTATGTGTGCTTGCGAATATGTATGTGGATACAGTGGTAAACCTTTCTCTCACTTTCTTTGTCGGTGTTGCTTGATATAGTTTGGTTTTCCTATTTTGTGCGTTCTTTTTTTTTGTTTCTTGTTTTTATTATTATTCTTTTTGGAAAGCTTTTGAACTGAAGTGCATGTTTGCGTACTTTTAAAATTGAGTATGTCGCGGGAATATGTTTGATCGACATGACGCTTCAGCCCTTAATTGGCTACTGCATGTTTATTAAACCTTTTGCAAATTTCAATAAACGCACATAGCTACTAAGGCTCTTTCTTACGTTCTTACCATCGCAACCGAGCCTTATGCATTTACATACGCATACACTGTGAGCCGGGCATTACAAGTAGAAATTAAGTTGAATATTTGAGCAAGAAATATTGAAAATGTCTTTAGGATAATTACCAGCAGAAATGCATTTTATACTCCTGTTCACCCACCAACTTTCTCACCACTGACCACTTTAGTGTATATAGTAACCGGAAATAGTTTTCATTAGTTTAGCATCATCATTGCACTAGCAAGCCGCCATCTGTCACTTAACATTATTATCAATTAAACTTTTGAAAATGGAAATGTTGCAGAAGACATGGGACATGGGACAAGTCATAGATGCATTGGCATATGAGTCACGAATCGATCCACATCGTTCCGGCTAATGTCCATCGTTACAAACGAAAAACACGCCAACAATACCAAATGATCGTAAATTTTTTCTATGATGCGAGACCTCAACCTCAGTTGATACACTATCTCGTAAAATTCTGACTTGGGGCATAAAATGCGTCGCACTCCGACCAATTGCGAAAGAGCTTCACGAAAACGGAAAGCAGATCGATAAAGACATGATTTACTACAGAACCGTAACCCATAAACAGGCAAACTGCAAGATTTGCTACACCTTAGCGCGAAAGTTGGAACAACGCTGGCAATTTTCCCCCACTACTTTCTAGAGGAACAAACTGCATAGAAGAAGTGTTGTTTGAGGTGACAAGATTCCTCGAAAATGCCTATATTCGAGGGTAGACGTCTTATAACTTAGCACGAAGAGAAAGCAGTATCGCACGAAGTCATTATTATTTATTTATTTTTATTCATTTTATTTTACTTACAGTCGAAT
Organism: Glossina morsitans morsitans; assembly: GCA_001077435.1. Lineage (NCBI taxonomy): Eukaryota > Metazoa > Arthropoda > Insecta > Diptera > Glossinidae > Glossina > Glossina morsitans. The sequence goes on from CCAG010012723.1 coordinate 3,413, forward strand.
TCAATCGATGCGTAGAAGTAAATCTTATACTAATTAATATATAAAGAGAAATAAGAAAGAGAATAAAAAAAAAAATAATAATTTTTTCAATAATAATTCATGTATAAATAAACAGAAAAAAAAAGAAGAAAAATCGCATGTACACAACTAGCGCAGAGGCACACCCACGACCCGTAATAAACGAATTGCAACTGAACACCTTAGCCATCGCAAACATGCAAAAGCTTGGCAACCGATACAGTAAACAACACCAATTAATTTTCTAATGGTAATGAGATATTGAGATTAAAACTTAGTTTAAACACGACATAGGGAAATCGCGCGTATTAAGCAAAGTTGTTTTCATAGATTTTATAGAATCCGATATTGAGATCTTTACTTAGATTTCTGCAAACAGCTCACAACTATATTTGCGTTGACTCAGCTTAATAAACATAGGGCCTAAAGAAACGGTTAGAGACATTAAAGCTGATCTCACTAAGTAATGTGGGCGGATCGATAGTACAATTAATTAACTTAATTCAAAAGGAGACACCAAAAATAAATCTACGCTTCTCAAGTGGACGGTAAAGAGAACAGAAGCAACCCATTTTCATAAGGAGGCAAAGAGACAAACGGGTCTCAAACCAAATTCCTAAGGGCAAACAGCAAGAATTCCTCTTGAACTGATTCAATTGGGTCTACATAACACCTATAGGAGGGAGATCACACAACCGAGACTTACATAAGTATTGGTCTAACTAAGCACATGTATAGCTGTTTTGTAATGCAAGGATCCTTCAGCTCTTTGGGCCACCTCTTAATCTTAACCTCAAGCGCGGACCAAGCTTTATTTCAAGAGTGATCAATGTGCAAATTAAAACGTAATCTTTGATCGAGTAAAACTTCCCAGTCGATAAACGAATCAATGTTTTCCAACTTGTGTGAATCAATGAATTACCTAGTACTTAACGACTTTCTTCTTAAAAAAGAAAACCTCTTGCATATTTTTAGATTTAATTTCATAAAATTTAACGACCGTGTAACCAAATTATTTAAGTCAATTTGAAGCTGATACGGTTGGGATTCCAAAGAGAAGGAAGAAAACAATTTAACAGTGTCAGCGTACAATAAGACCTGGCTGGATTTAATCACGGAGGGAAGATCATTAATGTATAAATTAAATAAAAGGGCCCCTATGCAAGCCCCATATCCCGCCAAATGTGAGAAATGCAAATGAACAAGCAATTAAGTCACTAATATTAGTAAAAAACTCTATAGTGGGCCACCCCACGTTTTAAAGTAAGACGTTATATGGGCATTGGTCAGTAAATTGATCTGATCGTGTTCATCCTTGGGCGGCCAAAGCATACCAGTGCTCCAAATGTCATTAAAATATCTCGAAAACAACGATATTGACCAGACGGACAGACAAGTTGTACGGCCTCTATGTTGAAAGGAAACGAGACAGACGGGCGGACAGACAAGCAGGCTTAAGTCAATTCAAAAAGTGTTTCTGATTCTATCGGTACAGTAAAAGTTGTATCTATCTCAAGCCCTTCCGCGTGTACCACACAGGCGTCCAAGCTTAATATGCCTTTGTACCTCAAATAGTGTTGGTTATAATAAACTCCGCAAAAAGATCCCAAAGCGAATACTCAACTAACCTATCAACAGTATAGGAAAAACTAAAGCAAAGACAACTGGCGTAATGACTAAAAGATTTTATGATTGAAAGTTCCGGATACTTTTTGACCAGATTGTACATAAAGGAACAATGGCTACGAAAATGAAATAATGTAAATAAATGCTTAAAATAAATTCATGAATATTTTATCTTGACGTGAAAGTAAATGTTTATTTATATGCGTCGCTACGTTTGCATGCGTATGCACGTAATTGTGCCACTAATTGTAATTTTTTTTTTTTATTTTATTTTTTATTCCCTTTTTTTTATTTTTTTATGTTAATGTATTTAAAAAACATTTTCCACGAGATTGCTCAACTGTTTATTTCGCGGAAAAATGTATTCAAGGCTTTATAAGGCTATATAAGTAAGAACATCCGAGAGTGAAATACAATTATTATTAATTAAATGGAAAGAAATCATGAAGGAGAATAATAAAAAGCACGAACAGAATATTTAAACAATCCAAGATAATTAACAGATCATTTTTACAGTTGTCCGACTCTTTCTGTTTCAGCAATCAATCGAATTAAGTAAATTTTAATTGACTTGAAAAAAAAAAAAAAAATTCTTTACATTATATTTTTCCCAACTTTACCGCACTTGACATTCTAGTAAATTTCAATATTTGTTATTAACGTTATCGTTGCGTTTGTTGTTGTTTATATAATGCTTTTATGGAAATTAAACAATCGCATTCAGGGCACACAAACATACCCACCCCACCCAGCTAGTTAAAAATCAAAATAACAACAACAATACTGGCCGAAAAGCTTAAATTACACTTCAAATAAAAAACGCCGATACGAAGTAAGTCTTTATCACCTTTTCTAAATGAATTGAATGAAAACAAACTTAGTGCGGAAGACGGCTATGGAGAGGGAAAGAGATGGAAATATTGAAAATTCTACTACCATACATTTCTATAATATGAGCATTTACATTTACAATTATGCTTTTGAAAAACCTTTGAAAGTGTTTTGAATGTAAATACGAACAACCCACACACGTTCTTAACATTTCATTCATAAAATGATCATGACTGAGAATGTTCGATTTACAGCTTGTTAAAACTGTGGGAAGTTGCCCCATCGAAACAAGTCTTGATAAAAAGTGAAAAGAATTTCACAACAGAGATCATCGAGTTTTTTTATTTTTGTAAAGAAAGTCCTCTATGCTAGGGTTCACGATTTGTGGCTTAGGTAGCTTACGAAGCTTGAAATAGGTTCAAAATTCGCATAATAAGGTATTATTATTAATGGTTTTGCGCTCGCTATCGCTTGATTTAGAAAAGCAGGAGAACGAAAGTGATAACCCATAGCCTTCAACAATTCCATTTCAAAATTTTAGATAGCTCAGCTTATGTCATTCGCGATGATCTCATTTAAGATAGTTCTGCAATCTAGATAAGTTCAATATAAAATGTTTTCAGAAGATTATCTTTCGTTACCTATTAATCTAAAAGCCAGCTTTAACATTTCGCATTATTAGAGTAATTGACTCCATAATCGAGAGCAGTAAGAAACTCCCTATATAAAAGAAACCATTAGGGGACCCAAATCACACAAATCCCAACCTTTTTGTCTGAGCCATGTCTGACGGCAACACTTATGGTCATCATAAGGCATCATTCTGAACTTAATCCAGCAAGTGTTTAATCATTTCCAACATTTCAAAAGGATATATAATATATATCGAAAGTCTTACAGAAAAACTGTCGCTCTGTTTTTGTCTTTCGCTTGCAGCAAGAGGACACACTATTAGTTGTCATTACGATATTGGAAAGTTTATGAATAATGTGGTCTTACCTTGTCATCCCCCTTGCGAAGCCCGATTTGACATTCCAGAACGTCTTGGAATTATGACGGGCTTCTTGTTGTTGTTGTTCTACATTAATTATAAGTAAGTTAAGCCTTAATTCTAAGCTTAATCTTAAGTATCGTCTAATGAGACCTACATGTGCGCCTGTATAAGTAATGGACACTTTCTAACTGTTTTTTTGTATTTTTCAAGTTTCAGAAAAATTATTCCACCTTTACGCAGACAACTTTGCGCAGCTTACTGGAATTGCTGTTTGCAAAGGACTTACGTAATGACTAGTTTTACACTTAATAACCACAAATTGTCTTCAAAACATTGTCAAGATATCGTTTAAATGGTGTGCATCGACTATACGTCTTGCAGGAGTTACTTCCCATATTTAAGTTGTTGAATGGTGTTAACGGTCATTCATAATTAAAAGCCATACTCTTATATATATTTATGTAAAAAAAAAAATTGTATTTTTTTTTATTGTTTGCTGTTGCTGTTCGAGTACATATCGGTTATGTTATTAATCAATGATTTTTGCTACAAACTTGAATTCATTCAAGCATCAAGAACAGCAGCAGCGGCAAGACAACAGCAGCCAGCAACATTTACAAGTAATTTGAACACTTGTTCTGTGTTAAATATCGTAAAAATTTCACAGTAAATTAGTCATAATTTTATTTTTGTGGTCAAAAAACAATTTATCACTTTATGGAATAATTTTATAGTTTATTTTATTATTATTAAATGGTGGGTGGAACCGGTAACACACAGAATGTTTCCATTTCTTAAGTTATTCAAGCAAATTTTGCTTATAAAAATTTTGAAAAGAATTTCATTGAACTGAAGCGGAAATATTTAAGATTTTGGTTTCTTTTAAGTTAAACAAAATAATGTTTTTTTTTATTTATTTTTTTTTTTAATTAATTCTTTTTTTCTCTGTATTTCTCAATTTTATAATTGTTGACCTTATTTTTGAACATTACCAGCAATTTTTAGTTGGTCTAGTACTTTGGTTATTTATTTATTTTTTTTTATATTTCAATTTGTTTTTTATTTATTTATTTATTCACTTTTTTTTTTACATATGTTTTTCAAGCGAAAATGTTGTAATTATTTTAAGCTTTCATATAATACTTGTACATTAGTAGTACCGTCCTGTACATGTCTGGCCATGCCATGACAACATACATACATACATAGAACATTTAATAGACACATTATTGTAATTTGTATGAGTGCATTTGTACGAATGTGTGCACGTCTATATGCATTTATGTGTATATGCATACATATACATATACATAAGGTTTGTCCCAGTTTCCATTTTTGCCCATTCTGGTAGCACTTATTCTCTCTGTTTTCGTTTCACTTTACACCATAACATCATAGCTTTATTGCCCGTTAATTACCTAAATAACAGCAAAAACAACTGAAAAAACAAAAACTAGGAAAGTATGTCGGTTGAGTACAGACGTAACACACTAAAGTAGAAAATCAACTGAAAATTTTATGATAAAATTTTGATAAATTATGATTACAAATAAAAGCTCATTAAATTTGCTATAATGGAAGTTTGCGGAAAACAGGATTCTCTAACGTACGTACGGATGCGAAACTTTAAACGAATTCATATAAAATAATAAAATCGTTAAGGTAGGTGCGAAAATGTATATACGAAAATTTAAATGTGAGCGCCGATGGAAAGGAAGGTACCTTCAAGGCAAAGTAAAAGGAAAACATTTTGGAAAGATTAAGTCTAACAGAGTTCTTGACGTTTCTTTGTAAACACATAAGAACATTAGAACATTAGAACAATAGAATAGCCGAACAAGGCCGTCTACTAGACGCCCGACTTCACTTAATAGAGCTATTGACTCATTTTGGTAATAACACATCAATAATTACACATTAAATTCATGCAAAAGCATAGTTATCGTAAAAGCCCGCATAATGGAGGAATCCTTTCATGCGATAGTATCCAAAATATACACCAACATGGTCAAAGTGCGAAGTTGATTTCTGTGCCAGTTGACTATTATGAACTAATTTTCACCATGATATATTAAAAATTAAACTTTTTTACTCTATGAAGGTTCAGTTTTTGTAAAAAAGGTTGTACGAGACAAAGGCTTCATAAAATTGCACCAGCCGAACCAATTGGGCATGACCAAATGCTGCAATAGAACGAGTTTTGTCGGGAAATTTTCGAAATCGGAATTTATTTCCATATAACGAGCTTTTCAAATAGCGTGTTATATAGGTGTATGTAGTGAACCGATGTAAACCATTTTCAATAGCTTTCATCCTTGGGCCAAAGCATGTCGGTGTGCTAAATTTCATCAACATACTTCAAAAATTGCAATCTGTTGCTTGAACACAAATTTCCATGGACAGATAGCAGACAGACAGACGGACAGACAGAATCGTTTTCTGAATCGATTGGTATAATAAAAGCTGAATCTATCTTAAGTCCTTCTGCGTGTTACATAGGTCCGCACAAACTGACACCAAAACTAGTGTAGGGTATAAAAATGTGTTGAAAGCGCTTAAGTAAATATCGCAGGTACGTGGTAACTCACTACACTCACGCACTAGCCCTTCCTGAAGTTCTTTTCAAAAATGTGGAAATTTTTTTTTTTTAATTATTATGATCAAACATCGATGGTTTTTATAGGTGTGCCACGGTGATGGTCAGAAAGAAGTGGAGAAAATGATAGGAACTAGCAGGAATCTACCGGTCGCCTACCCAGTAAGTGTTATGCCTTTTCGGATTGACCGCTACGACAAAACACCAAGTACTGGCACTGCAATCTGCATCCATGAATATCGTCTCGGGGTCGCGACTCCTCCTAAAGCATAACCTAGTTTTGCAGTAGGGGGAAAAAAAATGAGAAGTGAATTCTTCACTAAACATCACCCTAAGCAAAAACATGATCACCAGAAAACATATTTAGCAATTGCGCCATTTATTGGTAGGATACTCAACACTTCTGTACAAAACACAGTCCAAAGCAAACGTTTTCATCAGAATATTGTTCAGTCAGATTAATGTGTGGAGAATGAAATCGTGATTAAATATTCTATCAAAATAACTTGACTATAGGCTTACAAGGCTACAAGCTTCGAATTTCCCAAATCAATTACAGCAATTGCTAAGTAAAGCTTATCCTGTCCGTCTTAGCTGTCATTTAAGTAAATGTCTCGGTTTCACACAAAGAATAAAATATTATTATCATTCAGTCTTATCATGTTAGGAATACTATTTCGGGGTATAAGAACGCATAGCGACATATGGAACTAAATATTAATTAATTTCAGACTGACCATAAAGCAAAACACAACAATAACAAGTGAGAAAATTATATTTGGTCGTCATCGAATCTTTCATACCCATTACCGTTATCCTAAAAAAGGCTAAAAAAAAAGAAAACAAATAAGTTTTCATTTTCTATAATAATGGGTGGGGCGCGGCTAAATTTTTCTATTTTCAGGATAAAAGTGAAAAATTTTATCATATGCTGTCGGAGTAAAGAGCACAAAACGCAGAAGGCAAATATGTTTTCAGTCTTTGTCGCAAAGACGAAGTGAGCGTTTTGGGCGTGTCCTTTCACCTATTTCGATCACTTTGAAATGATTTTTTGAATTTGTGGGCGATACCTTCATATATGCAAACGCAGAAATGTCATTGAATGAAATTGTGGAGGTGCTCCAACCTTGCCCATAGATTATACATTCAAATTTCTGTAGATTTATTTGCTGCATTTTGTGATTAATGAGCAAAAAATCAATTTCTTGTTTTGGAAAACAGATGTGTTTTCAGTTTACCCGGTACTGTAGGCGTGTCCTTCGACTGATTCGACCCGTTTTAAACAGGAAGCTGCGTGCATGAACTTCCTATGTTTCTGCCAAATTTGAAAGCAATAGCTTGTGCGGCGCACAATATTTACAATAGACGTTGTACAGACAGACGGACGGACATGTTTAAATTGATTCAGAATGTGCTGCTGATCAAGAATACATAATCTCTTAGGCTTCCTTCTGGCCGTTGCAATCGTTTTGACGAAACAACCGTACCCCTCATCCCTTGAAATGTATTAATAACATCACTCTCTTTCTCTCATATGCCGGTAAACGTATCATTAAATCTATTTCACTCCCAAATTATGTTAAATTTAAAATTTTGTTTTATGTTTGTAATTTGTTCCCCTGAGATATGTCAGCACACAAAACACAAAAACAATGAAATTGTTCAACAAATTACCTAAACAGAGTTATCTACATACATACATACGGAGCGGTGCAGTGCGGTGCGGTGCGGCAAGTTGCGGTGTGGGTAAAGACAAGAACTCCATAAAGGAATGAAAAACAGTAATAGTCACAGCAACGGCAACAACAAAGACAATGAAGGCAATTTAAAATGGCCAGATATTGTCAAAGTTCTGTTTGTACATGAATATGCACCGCACTGCATTGCACACCCAGAGAGGATATTGTTGCAACTAATAGTTGTTCACGCAAACGACATCTAAGTGTTTGTGTATGCGGAAAACACACACAGATTGAGCGAGAGAGAGGAAGAGAGTACCGGCATTGGACGCGTGCCTGTATAATGTTTACAGGCGTCAGTAATTCATACCTTGAAACAAATTGCTTTAATGTTTGTATAATGCACACTATCGCAAAGTGTGTATGCATATGTGTGTGTGGGTATAAATTTTACGCAGTACGTATGTTGTTTGCATATAGTCTGAAACGCCCACATAGCATATTGTGTAAAAGCCTGATATTAAGCTTAACTGCGAGTACATTTAGTTAATGCTAAATAAAGCCAAATACACATGCACATACACATACACGCACGCACACACGCCATAAACGAACTGACACAAATTTGTATTCAAGTTTAGGCAGCCACAGTAGTGACAGGTGAAAATTGTGAGAAACTATTGAGTTAATAAGCGACTGACTCTCTTTACTACATAGACATATTTGCATATACTCACAGGTGCTTAAGTATACAAGTCAAAGTGTGGGTGTAAATGTATCGCGAGGGGTACGAGTTCACAGGCACCTAAGTTGCCAAGATTAATTTGAAGTTTCTTGTTGAAATTAAAGTTTTTTTTTTATTTTTTTGTGGTCTTTTGCTTTAATTGTTTTAAATCATAAGTTTATTATGGATTTATTATGCGCTTATATTTATGAGCATTAAACAAGTTGATAAGTTGATAAAGTAATATATATGTATATTGTATGTGCATGTTAGTGGGTGTATTTTTCAGTTAATAATTTCAATTTTATTTTTTCCTCGTTTTTTCTTTTTGTAATTTTTATTCATTTAGTCTTTTTTCAAAAACACAAAGCACGAATTTCCGTTTACTGCCTTTATATTTTTAAATAAAGCAAATTAAAACTCTACAGTGGGACACAACGCACTATTAAATATCCTACACCATTCTGCAGTTATTCATATAATGACTTTTCAAAATGAAGCGTTATGTGAGAAGTGGCCGGGAAAGTGGTCCGATCTGAGCCATTTCCATTACCTTCGCCTTTGGACCAACACTGGTTAGTGTACGAAATTTCATTAAAATTTCTCGAAAAGTTTATCCTGGTGGATGAACACAAGACGGACAGATGGACAGACGGACAGATAAGCTTAATTCAATGCAATAAGTGATTCTGAATCCATCGGTATAATAAAAAGTGCGTCAATTTCAAGCCTGCCTGAGTGTTGCATACGCCTGCTCAAATGTAATATACCTTTGTACCACAAGTGGCGTAGAGTATAATTATTTAAAATCGTAATTTAAGAGCTAATATTGTTATACAAAACTTTGTGGGCATATTAAATTTGTCAAACGCTTGTGAAGGCTGCATATATACGCAACGGCAAGTATATGCATATATAAGTCGACTTCATCATGACTGTCTATCTATTGAAATCGAGATTATAATCTAAAGAAGTTGAAATTTTTCCCAACTACTTTCGCCGAGTAAAGCCCATATGCGCAAGAAAATTAGAACGCATCCGATAATTTTCCCTTTCTTATGAAACGGTAGCTTCAAAATTCTGTCACAGATTTGAAGATAGTGCTTCAGTTATTGCATTTATGATCGAAGGATGAGGTGTATCTTTTCGTTATCGCAATCCATGCTCCTAGGACAAATAAAACATAAAATTCTGAGTCAATTTATTCAGCTCCTTGGGTTGGTCTATCTGTCTCTCCTGTGGTCGTGCAACGTTCCCTAATAGATAACCGCAGCATAAAATTAAAAAGGTGAACTCTGTCCCCTATAAGCAGCCTGCAATCCCTCGCAGATATGAGTAGAATATTTGGTGCTAAGAGTGTGCGTTCAGTGCAATTTTAGAGAGATAGCTCAACTGATATTATGTAGCCCTGGATAACAAGGTGGCAAGTGCACGTCAAAAAATAAATTTCACTATATGTCATTGTTATACGGAACTTAGCTACTTCAGAGCCATATTTACTTTGCGGACCCCATAAGTTTTACGAGCCGTAAGACATAGTTTTCATTGTAGTAGAAGGTGAGTATTTTCAACCAAGCTAGGTACATTTTATTCTTTGCAACGGAACGTTGACTAAGTTCTCGTTGTTTTTTCATGAAAATTTTTTTTTAAAAAAATCAGTAAAAATCTTTTTGCGCGGTCGAGTAAATGCGAAACGTGACTATTAAGTCAATTTTCATGGGTTCACATTCCCCTGCTGTTCATCATACTCCGTCGTAGTTGTAGTGGACGCCTAGCTAGTAAAAGCCACAGTGCCGCACGTATAGGGGACATATATAAGCGATTGGTCGTAGCTTAAAAAAAAGGAGAACCTTTCGTTGAGAGTATTGGCCATCATTAGCTACAACTTTTTTTCCATCTTGCTGTTTACATTTGAATTCCATATGAGGAAGGCGTCACATCTATTGAAGTTGTACGAGTGCCAACCAATTATTCAGAATCTTCATAAGGGTTCACGTGCTGCTCAGCCAGCGGCAAAACAAAAGGACAATGCTCCATGACCATGGGGCAAAAGGCAGCACATTCAACTCTGCTAGTGTTTCCTGAGCGAGTTGTGCTATACCGAGACCAATTGCGTCGTGTTGAAGATTTACTATACCAAGATTTTTGCCATGTTGCGGCAGTTTCCCGTCTCAATTGCACCAATTATTTGTAGACAACATTTCCCACTTCGAAACAGACCATAATACATTACACCACAATCACATGCAATTATCTCCACTAGCACCGTTGATTGGCAAACACCGAGAACTGACTCTGTGCCTCAATAAGAATAAGAAATCAAAGATTAAATTGGAAAGGCCTTGCAACCCTATATAGTAAGGGACAACGAGCTGCTTTTGCTTCTATCTTCTCTAAAAGTTACTGGATCTCTGAGGCGTACTTTTATAACAGAATCTCACCCTTTGGTAGTGGATAAAAATCTGCAGTAAATTTTTGTAACCTTGAGGACAAAATTTCTTAGTAAAGAAAGAAATGTATTCGTTGATTTGTAGTTTTTAGTCCCGGATTCACTTTCTTGTTCTTAGTCCTTGTATCACTTGCACAAAATCCTCTTATTTAAGTAACTTTTTTTAATAGCGTGCTTTACGCCTCTTGGTGCTTATAATTTACCACCAGACGTAAAAGAATCTACGAAAAAAGTTGAAAACAAAGTGAAGTCAAACGATACACGGCAACAAAAAAGGGATCAAAATCATTTTCTAAATCGATCTAAGCCTGTCCGTCTATTGTCTGTCCGTGTATTTTTGTACTCAAATTGCAGATCGCAATTTGCGAGATATTTTAATGAAATTTGGTACATAGACGTGCTTTGGCTCAAGGACGAATGCTGTTGAAAACAAATCGGATCGGTCCACTCCCCATATAACACCCTACTTTGAAAATTCGTTAATTAGACAAAGTTGCAATTTTCAATATTTCCCGGCAAAAGTAATTACGTAATAGCGTTCCGGACCCCTTCTCATATACCCATTTCTGCGGCAAATAAAGTTGTGTATGGTAAAAAGGTTCAATATTCAATATTTCATGGAGAAAATTGTGGTAATAATGAAAAATAATAGTAAATTGACACAGAAATCTACGTTGCCGAATTTGGATCACGTAGGTCTAGTTATTGGATTCCATCGCATATATCGCATATATCGCATTCTCATGAATCATAAACGCTTATATGCCAAATACGCCTAACTGTTAATTTTTTTGTGACGAAAATTTGTTCATGGTAGTAATTAACTGAAAAAATTAAGTGATATTTGATTTATTTCTTGACTCCACTCCATATAAGATATCTCTTAAATAATAAGCCCTTCGAAAAAAGACTTCATTTTTATTATTTTATGATGAAAATTAATTCATAGTAGCGTTTCAGCAAAAAATGACCGCATATATATGCTCTTATTTGGAAAAAAATCTAGCTTTCCAATATGCGCGTATTATTTGGTGTAATATTACTAAAACCAGCGAATAACTCTATTAGACTAAGATATGTAGAATGTATAATAGTCGGCTTTGGCCGACCATAATGTTCTTACTTGTTTTTAAGTTAAAAGAATTATAGAGGACGGGCCTGGAATATATTCTGAAGAACCAGCCATATGAAACTTATCTTGTCCAATAACTAATGTTTGATGTGGGAGTATGCAAACATACCATATTGTTGGATACTATAAATTGCAACCCAATTGATATCTCTATATACAATTGTGTGAATTTTGTATGTAAATCTTACTAAGTAAGATTTTCTTTCAGGTTTTCGTTATGAAATAAAATACATTTTTTTTATATAGGGAGTAAACTTGTTGTTCTGTTTGAATTAAGTGTTTCTACAATCTCACGAATCGTTAGATGTCAATCAACTTCCATCATAATCTTTAATTGAATGTCATCAATAGTATTTGGCCGACCAGAACGCAGTAAAGCATTCGCTGAAAATTTCCAAACTGATGTTTCGTATATCAATTTTATCAAGTATCCTCTGCTACAGCATTATTTCCGTATGCCACACATACTTGTCTACGTGCTTCTGCAGCTCTTTTATCTTTTTTGAAATACGAAAGTAATATATATCTTATATGTTCATTTTGGGCTTCCATGTCTGGCTTACGTCTCATCACTATAACGCAACTGATCGCTTTGAAAGTTTTTTACAAAATAAGCATAAGCCTGCTCCTGAACGAAGTTATTTTAGCCTGGTCTCGGGAAAAACCGCAAAAAATTTCTGGGCTACCTAACAATTATTATAAATCACATTGCTTCTTCCCCATGGGAACACGAAACCATCAATGTGCTTTAACTTTGCTATGCTAACATATGTTTTATAAAGACAAATTGCTCCTACAACTTTTTTATTCAAAAAAAAAAAAATTGCTCCAAAAAAACAACTAAGAGCACTGTAGTGGATCCTAACTTACTTCCACATACCCTACACTACTCTGCAGATATTCATGTAACAATTTTTCAAAATGAGACGTTATATGGGAAGTAGGCGGAGAATGATTCGAAACTGTTTCCAATAGTGTTCGTCCGTGAGCAAAAGGACGTCGGTGTACTAAACGTGATCAAAATATTTCGAAAATGCCGACCTACGGGTTTAACACAAAAATTCAAGACGGACAGACGGACAGATAGGCTTATGTTGACTCAGAAAGTGATTTTGACTCTATCAGTGTAATAAAAGATAGGTCTATGTCAAGCCCTTCCGAATGTTGCATACATCAATACAATCTTAATATACTTTTGTACCTTATGTGGTGTAGGGTATAATAACCAATCTAGTGAAAATACGTTTTAAAAGCACGAAAGAAATTACGACGAAGCCTCAACTAACTTATTGAAAGTATAGGAAAGACTCAGGCGAAGAAAACTCAATTGATTCGTCGAATTTCATCAAAACGTCTCGACGATTTCTGCCTGGTTAAACATTAGAAAACACGACAGGCAGGCAAACAAGCGTACTGTGACACGGAATCACTTTTCGAATCTATCCGTAGCAAAATGTAAGTCTTTCTCAAGTCCTTCTGGGTGTTGCATAAATCCGGGCAAATTAATATACGTTTCTATCACAAGTGACGTGCGGTAAAAAGAGACACACATGGTCGTGAGATACCTTAAATAGTACAATCCTCCATTTTTATCTATCACGAATGCTATTACGAAATAATATTATAGGAGAGATGGTCACTAGTACAGGCAACCAATGTAAATATTTGAGCATTGAACCCGGAACAATTTCTATTTGTTTAAAAACCTTGAATGTTGGTCAAGTTTCGGCCAAAAATTTCCCTATAAAGTTTATATCACCAAGCTTGCCCCGAAATTTTGAATCCTCTATGAAACTTGTCCCTGATACACTTCCTGCTTTTGTCGATTTTATTTATGAAATGTTTCTTAATATTTTTTCATATTTTTCTTGTTATATAAGCTAAACAATTATCATTCTAATCGGTTTAATACCAGAATTTGTGTGTCTATGTCTTAGCCGCAAGTGAAATGCGTATTTCAAATACAATAAATTGCCATTGTAGCAACTTTGGAATATTAATTTTTAATCGCACTTTCCCATCCCCAAAACATCAAGGCTAGAACAATAGCAATAGCAATAGCAGAAGCAACAGCAAAAGCAACAATGACAATTTTGCTTGTAAAGCTTAAAATACAATATAAGCTATCTATCATTTCCATTAGTTGTCTTAACTTATTATAAACGGTTTATGACCGGGTGGTATACGAATTAGGCGAGAACGATGATTTTATGTTAGCGAGGAAGAATCCTATCATCAACCACGATGCACACATCGATATAACCATATAAACGTGATTTAACTTTAAATTACTCATACTACTCATGAAAAAAAAAGGCAGCCAAGCCACCACCGTACCCATCCAGTCAATCACAACAGCACTCAAGCGAAACTTGAGCGCAGCGACAATGATGATAATCGTGAAGACTCAGTAACGATGATGACAGAGAGGCAACAATAAATTGTGTACGTTTACACCATTTCAAAATGATAATTATTTTTGTTAAAAACAAAAAGAAAAAAAAGGAAAACGAATAACAAAAGCTATAGAAGTACGGCTGACAATAAAAGCAATTACATCCATTATAAATGCTGCATAATGATAATAAAATATGTAGGTAACTAAAGCAACAACAATCATAATAACAAATAGCAACAAAACTGTAACAATACATCCACAAAAACATATAACCAACATACATATACACGCATATGCATTTACTTAGTTACATACATACGCAGATATAATCGGTATTTATTGTATTTTATTGTTATATTGGCTTTTTATTTGTTGAGCTCACTTTAATCGCTTGTGCTGCATCTGCAATAAAAAGCCTCCAGTTATATGTTGTCAGCAACAACAAAAACTATAAAGAAAAACAAATAAGAAATCCATGTTCAACTCACAACGCATCTTGGATACCTGCACTTAAGATAAATTCCTCGTTCAGTGGAAACAGTTCAATGGTATAAACGAAATCACTTTTGCATGTGTGCCTAAGTAACAACTCTAGATATCTATTGCAGTTTCTCACTCTCACACCGCAGGGTAATTGTCATTAATGTGCTCCATATTGTGATACCTTACACACTGTTGACTTCCACTTCCTCTTCTCTTCAATTGCTCTAAAGAGTCGTACTTCTTGGAACATTTCCCTTATAAACATGTTTGTGGTGCTGCAGGCTTCGTTACTGCCACTCATCCCCTGTGATATCTCACTGGCCTCTATGTAAGGTGTACCGTACTCAAGCGTATTGCTGTGAAATATAGCGTGCTCTACATCTTTGTCTTTATCCGGGCATTCCATGATCAGTATGTGTATATATGGGTAATAGGACCTTGCTACCTTTTATACGCTTTACAAAGAATTAGATCACAGAATCTAGATCTTCAAATGTTCACGCAGCGAATACTCTTAACGTATTCACATGTATTGTTGATCAGGTTAAGTGGCACAATCGATTTACGAGTGAGTGTCTACTCAAGTCTCCGCTGTAAGTTCTGTTACGAGTTCGAATCTTTATCTAGGAAAACAAACTTAATTTCCATTCTTTTTTTTTTTTAACCTAATAGTCCGTTTGTAAAAACGCTCTATAGGTTCGTGCTGAGTTATAAAGAAAAACTGATATTTCTCTTATTTTGTGATCGTTTACTGAAATCCTTTCTCTACCTCTCTCTCACACTCTCTTTCTCTCCCCGCGTCACTTTTTCCTACTATCACTCTCTCTCTTTTACTCGTCGACAAAATTGTCCCCCACCTTCTCTCACACGAACGATTAAATTTCTTAATATAAACTGAGGATAAAATTTAAAAATCAGATAAATGAAGTCTAAAAACGGTTCTGTATAAATAAGACGGGATTAGTTCGTGGTGTTTCATGCCATATCCAATAAGCATGATACGGTATAAGATGCATCAGTGGCCATGCACGTAAGAATCCCAACTATCAAGTCAGCGTTCGCGGGTTCAAATCTCAAGTGGAATAGAATTTACTTTGGTCGTAGCTGTAGTGAGTGCTCCGCCGGTGAAGGCATAACACTCACCGATGCACTATGGCATCCACTAGGCTGCAACAATCACCCCACTCCTTTCTTTGCTTCTTTCTCTTTCCTGACTTCTTTCTGACCGTCACCACGTTACGCGAATAAAGGATATCCGTTCAGTGATTGGTTATATCAAAAATAAAATAAATAAATAAAAATATGAAGGCATGTCCATTACTATAAAGAGTCATGTATAAATAGTGCGGAGTAAGTTCATGGTGTATATCATATAATACACGATAGAAGCGATACAAAATATGATATGCATTGAGTGATAACCGCATTGTCGTGCCGTCAAGTCTGGTATGCAAGCTAAATATTCGAAGTTAGCCCAACATTATTTTTTCTTGTCTGTCTATAGGCAATATTTTATTGCATATTTTACTTACCTTTTAAAAGAATCCACAGAAATTATTGCCAATTTTTGTTTGGATTAGTATGTTAAGGACAAATAAACATAACAAATTAGTTTGGAATTTTGTGCTAAACACCAATTTGTTTTTCTTTTACGAGTTTTCCTTACTCAGAGACTTTTCAAAGAGACTAACGGACTTAATATATCTTTATGCTTTGCCAGCAGATGTAATAAAAAAACAAAAAAAAGAAAATAAAAACCCACACACGCACTCATTCAATTTCTTATATAACCTTCATACAGACTAAAATATCTTGGTCTACGTGTAGACATATAGATATATGTATATATAGACAGAATATATATATATATGCATTATAGACAGAAGTACACCCACATATATTAAACATGGTCCTATACACACTTAGCTATCTCGACGACTTTGTATAAAATGTTGTAATATGTTGCTATTGTTGTTGTTATTATATTTACTACCGATACCTTAACAGTCTTATATGTAGATTTATGGTCTGTATGCGTTGCATATTTGTATAGATAATGCGTTTACATGTGAATACATTGGCGTACCAATAGAAAAGGGGAACAGCAGCGTAAGGACAAATGTTTTCTTTTCTAGAAATTGAAAAGAAAAAAATGGTATATTGTTTCGAACGTAAAAATCTGAAGTAACAAAAATTTAAATGAAAAATAGACCAGAAGTTTCCGCCATCCTGCTTTTCCCATCATAAAAAGATTTCAGTTCCCGCCTCTGATTCTACCTGCTTTGCTTTATGTCTCTATTATCTATTTATAGTGTATTTTTCTTGTAAAATTTCAAATTCTTAATAGTTTGCTTACGATTACGTGGATTTCGAAAGTTTTTTTTCCTCGAATTTGTAAGAATTTTTTGCCGTTATATGTGAAAGACTTGTCTTGATAAAGCCTTTTCTTTTGCAGTAGAACAAAATAATTATGATAAAACTATTATTATGCGGTCTAATATTCAACTAAAAAGTATCATTGGAAATCTTAATTTCTCAATTGGAATCAAAAGATTATGGAAAGTTTAGGGCCAAAGAAAAAATGGAAGAAAAATATAAATCTTATGGTTTACCTTAGATCGCAGAGTGAAAAACTTACTGTCAAACTGTTGCCCTGCTACTAAAAATTGCGTCCCTAATACCGTAACAGATAAGCCACAAAGATTTCTCAATTGATTTTTATACCTTACATCACTTGTGGTACAGTGTGCATAAAGTTTGTGCGGACGTAAGTAACATCCAGAATGGACCAAGATGGAGCCATCGTTTATTATATCGATTACTTCGGAATCGTTTTCTAAATCGATGTAAGCATGTCTGTCCATTCGTCTGTCTGCTTTTTCGTGTTCAACCTGCAGCTTGCAATTGCTGAAACATTTAATGAAATTGCATACACTGATGTGCTTTGGCACTCTATTGAAAATGGTTCGGATCGTTTCACTTTTCCGAAAACTTTCCATATAACGCTTGATTTTGAAAAGTCTACGAAAAAAGTTGCAACTTTTTAAGTTTCTCGACAAAAGTCGATGATTATTAGTATTTCGACATTCCAAGTTAGTATAAAAAATTTGATTCGGCAGAGGCAATTTTTGAATACCCTTTCATATAATCACCTCTACGAAAACAGAGTCTCCATTTGACAAAAAAGTCGAACTTTTAATATGTCATGGCGAAAATTGGTTAGGAAAAGAGAGGGAACTGACAAAGAAATCACCCTTACCGAATTTGAGCCACATAGGAATATATTTTGAATACCACCGCATAAAAGGATCAGAAGATGTATTCCCTTATATTCCCAAAAAGACCTAATTGTTAATGTTTTGTGATAAAAAAATTTTTCCATGATAGAAACTTGACTTAACAATGAAGCAGATCAAATTTGAACCACATGGGCAAATGTGTCCATAGTAACAACTCAGCAAAGCAGGAGAATTAAGGGCATTTGAATCGCGTGTGTCTATTTTTTAACCCTGCCATCTATAAGGTGTATCGTAAAAAGGAAGCCCTGATATGAAGAGAAAGTATAATTATTATTATTATAATTTGGGACTAATGAAATAAATTCTTAGACTAAAACAAAAAGACATTAAGCACTAGCAACGCAGGCTATCGACTCTGATTTATAAAATTACAGTAGATATTTAGCCTAGTAGTTATAATAAAGTGATATATTGTATTGATATTCTGGTCTGTAGCTGATTTTAGAATGTCCAAATGCAATACTTCTAGCCAAGGAAAAGTTAAGGCAGTCACAGAGGCTGTGTGAGAATATAGTGAGAATTTCTCCACAATTGCACCTTAGGGAGGAAGACTTCTTTCAGATCCATTGGTGAGTTGCAATTGTACGGCCAAGACGAATTCTCGAATATATTTGGATCTTGATTTTCTCAAAATTTGTTGAATATAAAGGCGGAATTAATTGAGGGTTAATAGAAGAGTAGTGCTGATGATGGTATTGCAGATTTCCTTCTATAATTTTGAAGAGAAAGAATTTGTAGTTTTTTATGACGAAAACTGAAAAATAATAATTTTTTTGGGAAACAAATTAATTTTGCTAAAGTTGAATCACGTCATGTGGTGTTGTTGACATTCTCCAATGTGCCGGCTTTCGCAGAAATATGCATTTACATGAGAATAATGTGTCATTTTTGAAGCATTGTTCACACAACGAGCAAATAACTGTACTAGAGGAAGTAATCAAGAGTATTGAATGGTCGGCCTTGCCCGGCTACAATGTTTTCGTTGCTTTTTGATATTGTTTTCTTTTTTTTCGAGCAAACTGTGTGGGGACTGAAAAGGACTACAACTTGCATTGCAACTCTGTAAAAGAAGAACACGACCACCGATACTTATTTTTACTACTTTTTCAACGATGGAGAAATATTGCTCTTTCGAACGAACTACAGCTTTTTGTATCATTCCTCTGCTCATTAACAACGCAATACTTGTTACCAATACCAATATCCAATTTCATATGTGAATTTATCAATAAGCGTCACCAAATTTTCCTGAATATTGATTTTTCTTTCTTTCTTTTTTTTTGCACTGTTAGGATACATATGAACACATCAAATGCAACAAACATGTATTTCAAAGAGCGACAGCGAAACGGTGTGAAGTTATATTTAAATATAACTAGCAAAGACACAAACCAAAATTTATTTACAGAGCTCTATTAAGCCCTTAACAGAATTGTATAAAACGGAGTCTCGAAGGGATTTAAGTCAAAATTCAGTTAAAATAAAACTTTTGGAAAATTTTTTTACAAAATATAATAAACAAAACATGCATTTATGTAAATTAATTAACTTTTGAAATGTCAGTATTTTTACACTATGTCATAAATGAGGTTGATAAAGCGAAAGTTTGCTTAGCTACTGTGGGCAAACCATGTCCTGTGAAAAAATGAAACTAGCACAGCATGAATCCTCTATTACTAGCCTTTCCAACGATGTCCAGGTTATATTCAATTTTGCTCGGAGAATTTTTTTATGGGACTTTGAAAATTTCCGTACTTAACATAATTCAGGCTAACATATAAGCAAATTTTGAAAGGACACTGTGGGCAAACGATGTCCTGCGAAAAAATGAAACTAGCACAGCATGAATCCTCTATTACTAGCCTTTCCAACGATGTCCAGGTTATATTCAATTTTGCTCGGAGAATTTTTTTATGGGACTTTGATAATTTCCGTACACCTAGATGTATGCGGCGCTGCACTTAGCTGAATGCAGCGCTGCACATAAATGAATGCAGCGCTGCACTTACATGAATGCAGCGCTGCACCTAGCTGAATGCAGCGCTGCACCTAGCTGAATGCAGCGCTGCACTTATATGACTCCAATGCTGCACTTACATGAATGCAGCGCTGCACCTAGCTGAATGCAGCGCTGCACTTACAGGAATGACATGGGACTTTGAAAATTTCCATACTTAACATAATACAGGCTAACATATAAGCAAATTTTGAAAGATCACTGTGGGCAAACCATGTGCTGTAAAAAAATGAAACTAGCGCAGCATGAATCCTATATTAATAGCCTTTCCAACGATGTCCAGGTTATATTCAATTTTGCTCGGAGAATTTTTTTTATGGGACTTTGAAAATTTGCGTACACCTAGATGAATGCGGCGCTGCATTCAGCTGCACCTGGGTGAATGCAGCGATGCACTTAATTGAATGCAGCCCTGCACTTAGATGAAAGCTCTCTCGAGGCTTTCTTTACCGATTTTACTACCTGCCTATACCGGCACTTCTCTCTTTGTCTTATATCCCATAGAGTTGCCACAACCTGTATTTTTTTTTTTCAACAAGCAAAAAGCTCTCTCGAGTCTGTCCTTAATGTGTTCTTCATTGTGACGTAGATCAGCCTGAGCCATCAATTCTAAAATTACAAATAGGACCTTCTTCAACAACTATTTCGTCATGTTCTACGTTCATACTTTGCCAGCTCATAATAGACTTGGAACAACCTTAGGCTAACAAAATTGCGAAAGCGTCATAAATGCCATGCAAAAGATGGGGACGTGAGGCAGTTGTCTTGCTGTCCCTCCACATTCTTTATTGCTAGCATTTTTATTTGGTCGTTGCAAACTATTTCCTGGATATGGTTATCCTTTTACCTCACACAGAAAGAAATATGCTAGAGATTGCTTTCCCCTTTAATGTCGAAAATAACTATAAAATTTTATAAATGGATAATCAGTCCAAGCTCTGAGAATCGTGCTCAACTTTATGCATATGAATATAAAACTTTTAATTTTAATTCTTTATCTATATTATGTAAAATTAAATATAAAATGAAGAGCAGCACTTTTGCCAAGTTTTTTGCAAAGCAAACATCAAGAAATTTTCAAAAAATTTAAGAAGAGAAAAAAATATTTAAAACTCTATTTTACTAATAAAGTAAAAGCGTTTTAAAGTTTTTAGAATTTTTTTCTTTTCGCTTTTTATAATTTGTTTTTCCATGACAGTTTCAAAGAAGCTAAACCATAGATGGTAAGTACATATATATATATACATATATATAGTGTTTTTCTGACTTCATTTGTATTATATACATGCGTCTGTATGTATGCGTTTGTGGGAATGTTGTGTGGTGCCAAAAACGGTTTATACACACACACACACACATTCATGCATACAAGCATATAAAAACGTACACAGCAACAGCTTTGAATTGCACTGACAACACAAAACTACCGCGCAACAACAATTATAATAATAATCAAATTGAGAAAAACCGAAACGGAAAAAAAGCAAATGCAACGCGACAAATGTCACGACTATTGAGATTTCTGATTACAACACTTATGGTAGCGAAAATAAAAAAAAGAAATCAAAAAACATAACATGCGACAATGCTTACTATCAAACAAATAGTTGGTATGCATGACTTGCTATACACACACACGCGTACGTATACATATATACATTTATATATATATCTAAATATATATATATGTATTTGTATATATATATATATATGTTACCACTAATGGCAACGTGAGATAATACTCTGTAGCACACCAACAAGAAGATATATATTCATATAAATTTGTAAGTGTTTGTGTGTTTGTGTGTGTGTGTGTGTGTGTGTGTGTGTGAGCTATAATATAAATGTATGCTCTGGGATTAATAACAATTGCAATTTATGTTCGATGTTTTAATCTATTGACCAGCACCCACCCACTACTACCTGTGATGTGAACCATTGCCATTGAAAGCCATTGATTGTTGCCTACATCCCCATTCATATAAACAAACACACACATAGACGACAGGCGACGCAATTATATTTAAACAACGAACAATTTGTGAAATCAGGTCACATGACACTTATGAGAAGACTATGGAGGTGTTTGTGGTATCATTTTGAGATCAATGCAAGTGATGATCGCTTAAATATATACATCTATATATACATCTATATATTGACCTCGTTTATTATAATTAAATGAAAAATGAATTTTCCAAAAAAAAAAAATAGAAAAAACAAATGTTTTTATATATTCTAACGTTTATCTAAACTTTTAAGAGATCTCGATAAAGTTTTTCATGTCTAATCATAATCAGATTTTTGCATTATTAAAATTTCTGATCTTTTTTTTATTTTTTTTATTTTTTTGTGTTATTGCTGTTGTTGCTCTAGTTGCCGATAAGTAATCTACTTGTAGTTATAAGTTGAGTTTCATGTAAACAAGATTTTCGATGTTGGCTGGCGTTGGTTTAGAGCGCGTGCGCATAAGCCTTCATTTCATTTTTTATATCAGTTTTTTCTTTTCATTTTTTATTCTTTTTTATTCTCTTTTTTTTTCTTTTTGTTTTTTTTTTTTTTTGTTTTTGTTATGAACTCAATGACTTTGGCATGACCAGAGAGTTGATCTTAGCTGTCAAACAATTTTGTTTATGTTTTTATAAACTATGTCTATATGTTTCAATTTTTGGTTTTCTTTTTTTTTTGCTGCGTTTGTGTGTTTGAAAAGACAGCCATAATTATTGATTTATCCTCTTAAGGCGGTGTGGTGGTGAACAAAGTCGCTTTCTTAAAGCAAAGTTGAAGTTTTTCGTTATGCTGGTGTTGGCCTTAAATTAAGAATAAACTAAAAAAAACTTTTATTTATTTTTTTTTTTTTTATTTTGTGTTATACAGAGCAGGAAGTTTTAAGTATACTAAGCTTGTCTTTTCTTTTGTAACAGTTAATAGGTAATTGTCAGAGACTATATAACGCATTACATTTATTAATGTAAGGTTATGACTTGATTTAGCCATGTCTATATACATGTCCGTCCGGTGTCTATCGTCCGTTGCTTGCAGAAATTCAGGATTGAAGCTTCTCTCACATATATCCAGTCAATAATAACAGATCGGCTTTTTGAGTCGGAAGCATAAATCACACACAACAAAAAAAAACAAAATTAAAGTTTGAGATAACACGGTTTTCCAATGAGAGCTCATATATATTATTTTATGCGAATTTTTTGTTCTAGCACGAATCAAGAATTATTTATATAAGCAGCCTGGGAAAAAAAAAACACAAGTGCTACCAAAAGATTTTACAATAACAAAAAAACTAACAGAGACTTATAATAACGAAACAAAGGCTTCATTTAAATGAAATCCGACAGTTGTGGTAGACATAGCTGATATTTCTACTGATGGTAGCGTTTCTCGAATAGATAGGAAATTGATTTTTATTCTTAATTTCAATTTCAATTTTTAAATACGACCGATTTCATTTTTTTTTTTTTGCACGGTTGTTGAGAAAAATATTTCAAGTTTTTTCATCTTAAACGATTTTTTAAAGTTGTGGAACATTAGATAAATTTACCATATGTGGCATGACTTTTTTTACACAATTTTTTTTTTTTACACGGTTTTCTAAGAAACGCACCTAACATGCAAAAAAAAAGGAGTTGGGTATATCAGATGGCAATTTAAAATATTCTTCGTCCATAACACACTGATTTTATTTAGTCATGAACATTTGTCTGTCCATTTATCTACTTGTTATTTTTGGTGATTTTTGGAATGCGTTTAAGACAAAACACTCAAGAAGCGATCCGATTAAGCTTACAAAACTGGGTTGTGTTTAGAGTAAGTATCGGTTTAAACATTGATACCAGAGCGATCTAAATGTTTAGTCTAGGAAATGGTTCATATCCTGACGAATACATCTACTTTCTTAAAAGAAATATATTAACAAGAAAATATAATTATTCAGATTCAGATTCTGGATCGAAGCAAAGGCTAGGAAATCATAAAAACTTACCCATAGGTTACAGATCGCGTATTTATTTTATTTTTTTTAAGATGAGTAATCACTCAAAGTCGGGTATAAGTATAGGACGAATAAGAAGTGAGAAAAGAGAAAGATATAAGAAGTGATTTATGAGCTTAAGACTAGTGATAGGTTTCAACGATTTCACTTATTTGTTTTGTTTGCTTCTTTCGGTTCAGGTTTTTTTTTGTTTTTTCTTTTTGTTTAGCGCATTGGGAAACCCTGCTGAGTAAAGTTTCTCACAACAAACTGGCGGCTACTGTATGCGTGTATGTTATCCAAACAATGCAAAAGCCAAGTGAAAAATTCACAAAAACTCATCTTTTGTGAAATCAATTAAAAAACAATATTCAGCAGTGGCCCCAAAAAAACTGCAAAAGACCAACAAATGGACAGGAAAGCAACAGCCAAGCAGTTTGTGAAAGAAAAATCACCAAAAATCAACAAAAGGCAAAAAAAAAAAACCAAACACTTGCCATATGAACCCAATGGTCGATTGGTCGGTCGCCTTGGTCAGCAAGATAGCATCAGATTCTCGTAATCATATTTTGTAATATATGTCGCGTATATATATATATATACGTATATATATATTTATTTATTTATACATACATATGTTTATGTGTGTATGTCATACTGTGATACTACACCACCACCATCGCCACGCAATCAATAATTTTTTTTGTTTTTATTATTCATTGTTATTGGTGTTGTTGTTGTTGTTATTTTATTCCCGATCATATTTGGTTTATTGACGACCGCGTTGGCAATGGCGGCATCAGTTTACCACAAATCGTGCTGACCGTGTTGGGTAACACAACAATGCCAGCCAGGCTCACAAACAGGCAAATAGACAGGCGAGCAGACCTACATACAGAGACAACGTTTAAGCGCCATCTACGTATAAATCACGTTCACAAAGTATATACATTTTGTTTGTTTTTTGGTTTTTTTTTTTCGTTTCAATACTTTTGTTGTTTTAGTTTGGCCTGCATTAAAACACTGCCGAGAGAGATCATTTCATGCTGATATCCATAGTGTATGGAGGAGACACTATGTTGTTGTTGCTGCTGTTGTTGCTCTGTTGCCAGTTAATTTAACTATAAAAGGATATCGAAACTGTGTTTGTGAAGACAACAGCAACAACAGCAACAACAACAACAACAACAGCAACAACAGCAACAACAGCAACAACAGCATAATTTCACACATACTTATATTTAAGCATTATGCATACGTTTGCATACACTTTTATATGCCTACATATACGGTAAGTATTGTATGATGCATTGTTTTTTTCTTCTTTTTTTTTTTAATTTTATTTCTCTTCATAACCATATTTGTGTTAAACACAATATTGAGTCATACGCGCATCATCGCACGTTTTGCCACACGCCGTCAAACCAATATATATCTATATAGGCATATACACTCGCGCGAGCAAACTATGCATATGTGTAAGCGATGATAAACCGCTCATATAAAAATGTTATTAAAAAGACAATAAAACATGTCTTGTGGTATGCATAACATTAACCCTTGACTGTCTATTTCTAACACTACAGGCATAGTGATTGTTAAGCTACAATATATTTGATAGTCATATAGTCAACGTTATAAACTTTCTTCATGAGTTCCTTTTACAATATATCGTTAGATGAGTTATGGTTGACAATAGTGTGATGTATGTGTTGGATACGTGTTTGTACTGAAGACGCAATCAAGATATAATGTTCTGATGAAAAGATAATAATAAAGTTTTATAAAATGAATTTATTTATAAATATATGGCTGTGTTTAACTGCTTTAATAAAAAAATTTTATGTCATAAATTTATATGAAATTCTTAAGAACTCTTAAAAAAACTGAAAGCGAAAATTAATTATTTAAAAAGTTTAATTTTCGTCTCCTACTCCCTCCACTCAGAATATTATTGAATTTTTTTTTTTTTTTTGCAAGTATAGGAAAAGGCACCGTGAACACTGACTTACATTGACTCATACTAAGATAATTTAACTAACGGTAAATAAAGTAAGTGAAAACAGTAAAGTGAACCGCGGCTCACCATTAAGTACGCTATACCACCCATTACCCATCACCATACAGGCATTCATGTAAGGACTTTTCAAATTAAAGCGTTATATGGAAACTGATTCGATTCGAACAGTTTTCAAAGCATGCGTTATTAGGCCAAAGTACGTGAGTGGGTGTACCAAGTGACATTAAAATATATCAAAAATTGCGGCCTGTAACGTGAACACAAGAAAAAAAGGCGCTCTGACGGGCACATGGACAGGCAAGCTTACAATTATTACTGAAGCGATCGGTATATTAAAAGATAGGTTGATCTCAAGTCCTTCCACATGCGCCTACAAAAATTAATTTACTCTTCTAGTATATGTGTTCTTGGGTATAAATATGGTTCTGCACTACACGCGAATAAATTTTGTTGTTTTTTTTGCGAAGTATTTCTTGTCGATCGTTTAAGTGCTACTGTATGTAGGATTGCAGGGAGTCCCAAAATAGCATTTCTTATTAAAATCGCAAATTGTCTAATTGACTATAAATACGTGTGCTATTGTTAGTCAGAATCTTTAAAGTACTGAAACAATCAAAGTTTTTTCACGAAATCCCGGTTTTCTGCTAAACTGCTGATGTCAGTCTAGAGGAGAGCCTCGAAAACGTCGCACAACGGATTGCCTATAAGGTTGTTCCTCAGAAGAATCGTCAGCGCGTTCAAATAATTGTATCCCAAAAAACCGAAAGAATAACAGTAGTAGTAACAACAGTAGAAACAATAATTACATTACTGACGGGCAATGCCGGCTGTTAGATGTGATACACTACTTCGCCTAATAAAGTTATTCAGTCGTTGTGGCAATAATACGCCAAAAGTTGCACATTATTTCCACGCAAAGACATACGTTTCATGAAAGCCCGAATATTGGAAAAATCGTTACATATAGTGACATCCAAAAACATACCTACGTGGTGCAA
The DNA here is from genome assembly GCA_001077435.1 of Glossina morsitans morsitans. Taxonomy (NCBI): domain Eukaryota; kingdom Metazoa; phylum Arthropoda; class Insecta; order Diptera; family Glossinidae; genus Glossina; species Glossina morsitans. Next base: position 30,662 of record CCAG010012723.1, read on the forward strand.
ATTGGGTAATGTTGATTTCTATATCAATTCACTATTGTGAACTAATTTTCACCATGATGAAAAAGTGCACCTTTTTACCATATAAAGATGCAGTTTTCTTAGGAACCATTATATGAAAGAGGGCTCAAAAAATTGTCCAAGCACGACTACCGAGCCAGCTCACTCGAGATATTTTGAACACTGCAATTTTTTTCTATATAACGTCTTTCCGCGGGCGGACAGACAGGCTTATATTGTGAATTGGGTCTTTCTTAAACTCTTCTGCATATTACATACGTCCACACCAACTTAATATACCATATACCATAATTGCTGAAGAGTAGAGAGGAACCAAATAAAACGGACTATAGTGCAAGCGCCTCGCGAGGAGTCCCAAAATCAAATTTAATGCAAGAAACAAGACTAAGGCCATCAATGGTTAGGCTATACCTATATTTACATACTCCTTTGCAAGTATTAAATGACCAGCGGCCGGTATTGAAAATGCAATGAAGAGTGCTCGAGTTTTACTTTTCTAAACTCAATCTTCACCATCGAAGTAGGGCTACAGAACGTTTGATATTGCCTCGATTATGTAAAGGGATTGGCGTGGTCGTCTTTGCCCGTTTTCAGGAATGCAAAACAACAAAGCTTCGAGCATCGGGCTCTCTTTTAAATTAGACGCTTCTCCATCTTAGCAGGCTGCAACATGTAACCTCGAAGAATTTTTAAAACTGTAGAGCAACTATTAGAGATGTGGAAGAGAAAAGAGCTAGATGATAGACGCCCTAGCGAAGTGGTTCAAGAGGATATAGATGTTCGCGATTAGAATTTATGATTGACCAATAGCCATTCACTTATGGAAACTGAGCCTTTTGCTATTGCCGCTCAAGGCAGTGTAGCATCAACGCGGAATTATAGAAAATATATACTTCGTGAGGCTATGAAGACAGGTAAAAATTGAAGGTGTAATGCCGCTGGTGAAACAATTGCACATGTGATATGTGGCTTTCCAACATTATCCCCGACGCAATAATAAAGTTGTTAAGATCACTCATTTAGCTTCGGCGAATAAATATGCGTTGAGAAGGTCAGCGAAGATGTCAAGCGCACGTTGCCATGGAGTCCAAAGGCTTCATTCTTTATTGACATATATAGCTTTTAATTGATCAGCATATCAGAGCAAATAAACCTGACATTGTTTTATTTGACAACAATAACAAGCAAATTTACACCGCACCTATAGCTGTTCCCGTAATCAGCAACCCACACACGACGTATATTAACAAAGTGTGCAAATATAGAGAGCTGGCGATGGAATTAAAACAGATGCGCCACGCTAAGTTTGTTCAATTAATCCCGTTAGTGATATCCGTTACGAGAGTGGTACCCAAAAACCTGATTGCAAACCTTAAATGTCTTCACATGGAGAGCAGCCTCGAAGAGATATAGAAGGCAGTTGTTTTATCAACGTGTAGTATGGTGGGAAAATTCCCAAAATAAGAGATTTTAAAGGACGTGAACTCATCCAAAAGGAATCTAATCCTTTGTCATTGACCCGGGTACACAAATAATAGTAATAATGATAATAATAATAACTATGATAATAATAAAAATAATAATAATATTATTGTAATATTTTCCATTTAATTTATAATTTGTTTTAAAATTCAACATGAAGAGCTACTGTAATTATAATTTGTTTATTTATTTATTTATCTCTTTTTTTTTTCTTTTCCTTTTTCTTATTTTTGGCCACGACATATTGCCGCATCATTGTCGACGCGTGACATTTGCTATGCAAGGCTTTTAATAGCAATTTTCTGCCATTATTATTCAGAGGTTTTATTGTTGTTGTTGTTGTTGTTGTTGCTGCTGTTATTACTGTCATCGCTTTTATTGTTGCTGGTCTATCTTACATGTGTACAGACAAATGTTTAAATGTGTTCAACTCCTTGTTTATTTGTGTTGCAAAAAACATACATATATGTATTAGTGTTTGTGTGCCAGGGTGTTATATAAATTCGTACATTATAATGTTTGTAGTTCGTATACGCACCGCAAGAAGATACAAGTTTACAAATTTTGCTATCTCGCTTGTAACCAGTAAAGATAGGCAACGAAGATGGCAAATTATCTGACAGCAGAGATTGAAGTCAATGTTATTATAATCATCTGTCAACAATCTGTTTGTCTAGATGGATGGCAGCTTCTCCATGCGTTTATCTATCCGATTGTCTATTTCCTTCTAATTTCCCTACTTTCCTTTATTCTTTCACTCTCCCTCACCTTCTCTGTGATGCTTTTCTTTTGTCCTATTTTTCTACCCCTCCATAGAGAGAAAACTAAAAGTAGTTTAAAAATAGATATCAATTTCCTTATGAAAATGTATTTGCGTCCATACGTAGTGTAGTGAAAAGATTAGAAAACGTCAGGAGATTTTCGATCAATTGGTATCGAAACGAAGTACCTCTTAATTTGTTTTAAGCTTCTCCATGCGTTCATATCTACCTATCTTTCCACCCGGCTGGGCGTTATTTGCTGTTCACTGCCTGTCGAAGGGTCATGCACTGAGAAACAGCTTAAGCTTCAACAATGTTGAAAAAGTTTGAAATTTTCCAAATTTGAAAACAATACCGATACGAAATTTGTTGCGTATACATGCAATTATACCAAAAGTTTTCCTTTTTAGTCTTAACAAGAATAACAGAATTAAGGAATCAATTTTTATCATTCATTGTTTTAGCAAAATTCTGATTGCAACTTTTTCCAGCAAATAAAAGACGCCTTTCAATTTCATCTTTCTCTAAAGATAAGCTCGAATATCAACCATAACAAGGGGAAAGTTTGCCAACGTTTACCAAGCTTGCCACTTTTTTCAAGATTGATTAGCTTAAGTTAAGAGCTTTCAGACAGATCTCAAATGTTTCCTTAGAAAAGTTGCTTTATTAATAAGATCGAAAATCTTCTTATTTGAGCTAAGGATATATTAAATGGACGGAGTGCGTTCGTATGGCTTTCAACTACGATATAAAGAATTTTTAATAAACACCCAACTGTTTTATCGCACACCAACTGTTTTATCCGTGCAAAAAAAAATCATGTAGAAAATATGTGTGACTTATGATAAAATTGGGGTCATGTTCCACAACTTTAAAAAATCGTGTAACATAAGAAAAGTGTAAAGATTTTCCCCAAAAAATCGTGACAAAAAAAGTAATAATCGAATTCATATTTATAAAATAAATATGATTCATTTTTACTACAAAGAAACAAATTAAAAATAGTGTTCTGTCCATAGGTACATACAACTATAAAAATTGAAAATGAAATTAAGAATAAAAACACGTTTTATGGGATTTGCGTTAGAATCAAAAATTCGTGTAAAAAAGTGTATTTTCAATTTCTCGTGAATTAAGTCAGCAGGTACTGCAGCAGGTAGAGCTGAAATTCATCTGCTGTATATATAAGCTTCTATAAGACGCTGTCAACATTGGAATTAAAAAAAAAAAAATTGTTTTGGGATTCGTGTTACAATGAAAATTGATGTAAACAGATATATTAGTGCACTGTGTTATTTGAAAATCGTATAAAAAAAGATCGTGCAAAAAAGAACGTGCAAAAAAGAATGTGTAAAAAAAGAGTGGGAGTGTACGATGTAAGGTGCACGCGATTAGAATACATTGAATTTTGCAATCAGTTATAGCGAACAGTATTAAAAATTCGTTCCAAACCAATTTTATGTGTCTTTTTAAGTTTTTTTTTTTT
>CCAG010012724.1:0-65879 GCA_001077435.1 Glossina morsitans morsitans
TTTTTTTTTTTTTTTTTTCAGTAGCACTTCTTTTATAAAGCTAGGCGCTGCCATTTTTGTCTAAAATAGAAACAGTGTACAAGCGCCACTTGTGGAAAAAAGAAAAAAATATACACGAATTTACACATGAGTGTATCTTTTTATAATAATTGTAATATAACCAATAGTTGTTATTGCAATCTTTCGGTTTTAAACTCTATAGTTAGTATGAAATATAATTGGCGCCAATTGTTAGCATAAAAATTAAAAATTAAGGCCATAAATTATATGATAAAAACATAATTAGGAAACCTTAATTCGCCATACGACCAATCTTGCTGTCCCGCCATAATGGTGTTCAACATAATTTATTTAAAATAATTATTTTTTTTTTTATTACAAATTTTCTTAAACAACTTCTTCAAGAGCTTTGATTATTTTTGTGAAATAAATGTCAACGTTAACAATAGTTAACAGAGAGAGAGAGAGAGAGAGAGAGACAGAGACAATTAAAATCGATTTTTACATTAATTCGTAAAAGAAACTTTTAATGCTTCCATGTTGATGTTAGTAGTTGTACAGATAAAAGTAGCACAACTTCCGATATCTAAAGCGATAGAAATTGAGAAATAAGGAAAGAATTAAGTAAAGGATAAACCGCACAAACCGAAAAGAGGAAAGCAATCATCCAATTAAACGAGATTATTAAGTGTCGGCAAAAATAGAAGCATGCACTCAGTAACGACATGAAGAATGCAAAGAAAAAAAATGAAAGAAAATAGGAAAATAGAAAGGACGTTAGCAAATTGTAACTGATATATTAATAAAAGCGGAGACAAATGAATTAAGAATATACCCACGCATATATCTCATAAATATGCAAAAACGGAATGATTCATGACCGGTCGTAGGTAGGTAGTGATTAGTTTAAAATGCTTTTTCTTAGTAAATTGTTTATTAATCATCAAACATTATAAAATTCTACAAGGGCGATATTTTGTTAAAAAGATTTGTTAACTAAGCTCGACAAAGACAAGTAACCGTAGAGATGTCTTCTTAATTATTCGATATGAAAAGATTTTTAGGAGAATTATATTAAAAAAGTTCCCTACACTGCCTAGGTTCAAACTTGTATTCAGGCAAGTTAGCACCAGTTAACACCAACTTGTGTGCACCAGTGGCTCACAAGAGGAGGCGAAGATTCCTTCATTCAACATGAAAACTTTTTTTGTTGTTTTCTATATAAAGCTGCCGATGCAAACCCTACTCTATAAAATTGTCCAGGAATTCGTAAATGATGTCAAGTTTTTGCTTTAGAGATAAAAACAATCAAGCAGTTATACTAAAATTCTTATTGGAATATTTATATACGAATCTATATAGTATTCAATAGAAACAACATGTGTTTCTTTGAATGAATAAAAATCAGTTTTCTCTTTTTGACATAATCCCACATATCAAAATTAATAAATTCTATTTACCACACTAAGTACTAAAATCAATAGAACAAAAAAAGAGCAGAGAGCACATTTAGTGAAAGTGTGAAAAGACTCATGGAAGGAAAAAAAAAAAGATTAAAAGAAAATGTTGCTTTCTTAAAAAAAAAGCTTATATGAAAAAAGTAAAAAGACAACAGTGCACCGCGATCTGCAAAAAATACCCTACAATACCGTACAGTTATTCTTACTCTTAAAAATAAGGCGTTGTCTAGAAAGTGATCAAAAAAGTGGACCGATCCAAATCATTTTCAATAAAATTCTTCTCCGGGTCAAAACACGACATGATGCCAAATTTCATCAAAGTATCTCAAAAATTGCTACCTGTAGCTTGAGCACAAATTTACATGGACAGATATCAGACGGGCAGACAGACAGACAGCATTAGATTGATTTAGAAAATGATTCTGAATCGATGAGTATAATAAAAGAGATATCTATCTTAAGCCTTTCTGCATGCTATATACGTCCGTACAAACTTAATATTCATTGGACAACACGTGGTGTAAATAGGTATAAATAGAGATACTCTCAGGTCACATTGTGCTATGAACTAGTTTGGCCCTTAGTAAATATGAACCTGGGTGCAAAAACTTTCATTGTTTTTTTGGCAAATTTGCACCCGAATCTATTTTTTCCAACAACGCGAAGGTTTACGACACACGCATACGTATAGGTGGATAGACAAACAAGTCTAGATAACTGATAAAGAATGTTTGTTCTGTACAGGATCTGTAGGGTTGCAAAGGGTCTTGCAACGCCATCCTTCGATGATGGATATAGAAACCGACTTCTATATCTTTTTTAAAGAAAAATACCGATATCATAAGGTGTTTTTTTAGGCGGAAGATTAAGGGACACTTTTGGAAGCTAAGCACAGGGAAAAATCGATTCCACTATTTACTTTCATCATGAGCGCACATTACCGGAACCCTAACCCTCTGTCTTGTGCTTAGTGAACATGTTCGAAAATGTTCGACATGTTCACTCACCTGATTGGTACAACAAAAATACCCCTACAACGCATCACAAAACTAAGGATTCGCTTTAATTTATAGAAATTACTCGATTTTATTTACTGATGAATAATCTATTATGTTAATGATATCGATATATACATGTGAATATAGTTGTAGTTTACTCCTTCTCGCACACTGATAAACGCTAATTGTGCCAACTAGTCCTCATCAATGCCTTTTTTAAGCGAACAATTTATCAATATATATGCAATGACCTAATAAATATCATGCCCATGTCAATTAATGCCTTCTTCAGGTGAAACATCTCAGAAAGTTATACTCGGCAGGGGCCGAATCTCCCATACCTACCACATAAACACTTGGTCCACTTAGGATTTTAATTGAAAGAAGAAATTGGTTTTTTTTTAAACGCCACCAAACCTTACGTACTAAACGTCCACCATAATTAAATTAAAACTAACACACTTTATCGCATTCTAGTCTCCCGCTCCTTTCATTTGACACCGATATCGAAGCTATTTTTAAGGAAACATTTATCCACCATGTCGTGACGTCCACAACGATTACGCTAGAATTAATGCACTTCTAGAACTTCTTGCACTGTACTCTCCAAATCCTTTTATGTGATGCCCATATCAACGGCATTGTAACGAAAAAATTAGTTTACTATGTCGTGACATCCGAGATACTTAATTTAAAACTAATACACTTAGCATTTCTCATTATATTTTCCAAATTCTTTTATTGCCAACAACACACATCATACAGATGGACAGACATGAGCAAATCAATTCAGAATTTCACGCTGATCAAGAATATATAGGAATTTATAGGGTCTCTGAAGCTTCCTTTTGGGTGTTACATACGTTACGGAAAAAAACAAGATGAGTATACCGTCTCCTTCAGTGGTGGATATAAGAGTGATCAAGAGACATGCAAGGAGTGTCATACTATTCTCAAATTATTACAAATGCTTTCTTTACGATATTTAGGCTGGTGATGGGTTGGCAACTATGTTCTTTGGAGCTCGCAGATCGAGCAAATCTATTATGAAATGATAGAAATGCAAGGGAAGAGGCAATCGATAATAACTAAGAATGCTAAGAGTCCAAGAGAAAAGAAAAAAACTTTATAAATAAACCTTGCATCACTAACGTATACCACCAAATAAATTTCTTAAACCAGAAAGCCTTCTACATAAGAATCACAAGAGATCCAATTTCCTTTGTTGGTCCTTTAATCGTTTGGTGAGCTGCTTTGTCCCTTATGTTAGCACTATTCCAGGTTGTCAATTAATTTGGCAATCACAAGAGATCCAATTTCCTTTGTTGGTCCCTAAATCTTTTGGTAAGTTACTTTGTCCCTTATGTTAGCACTATTCCAGGTTGTCAATTAATCTAGCAATCATAAGCATTCAAATGTCCGCATAATCGTAGGCTGTCTGCATAAATAGCGTTTTAATTTATCTGCTATTAACGTCTAACAATGCTTGTCAGTTAAATAAACATAATTGCTTTGACCACTTAGTCACATCCACATCCACATCCACGGGTATAACATTCAATTATGATTAGTAGTTGCGCGGTGCAAACATGCATATTCTCTATATATGCGTGTGGTATGTGCATGTATTTGCGCATGTATTTGTGGTGCTGACTGAGCTGTAGCCAACAGAAATTTATTAATATATTCCTCCCTTTTCATGAAAAATTTTTTTATAAAACATCTATATGTAAATATATATATATACATATATATATACATATATATATATATATATATACATATATATATCAATTGTATGTTTGTTTATCTGTTTCTTTGTTACATTTTTGCATTTTATTTTTACTTGAGGCACTAAGAGCTTGTTAAAGCTAGTTTAGACGCGGCATGATATATGGCGGCAAAATAAAACAGAGGCTTTTAATAGTCAACTTAATTTGCAACGCGTGAGCAAGGTTGGCTATTCGCAACTAAGCCTGTGTATGTATGTTCGTTTGTGTATGCTTTTTCAACACTTAGCTCAAGGTGTTTTTTCTTTTAATATTTTTTTTGTTTACTTAACATCTCAAGCTTAAAGGCAACAAAAAAATTGCTACTTGTGACCACAGAAAATACAGAGACAGACGATTGATTAAAATTATCGCAAACTCGTGTATTGCTACTACGATCCAGTCAGAAATAGTCATAGTGTTTTGCATATGTTACTTTGTTATATTATGTTATATGCTTGAATTGTTTTAATTTTTAACTTTCCATTTTATTTTGCTTCTATGTACCAAAATCATAATTATTTATTTATACGTTATTATCGTATCATATGGTTTTTCAGTTGAAAAGCATTTACCATTGCCGCAGCTTCAAGTTTGTGGTTATTTGCAAATTATAGCAAAGTATTATTTCTAAGCGTCTGCTGTGTACATATCGATGTGTTTGCAGATAGATATTTGTATTTGACTTGCGTATGTGTAGGTTTGCTAAATTATGTTTATTAAACAAACTTATCTAAAGACATTATTCTTATAAATTTATTATGAAAATACGGTTTTTATATTTTAAATAATAAAATACAAATTTAATGCACTAGTATAAGGAAGTTGAAGCAAATTCATTGTGTTTTTATTAAGTTTTTTTTTCCTTGTTATTATTATTATTGAAAGAAAATTAATAGTAACTATAAATTATAAAATTTAATTTATAGCAGATATATTTAAAATATATTAAAATTAAAAAAAAAGCCAAGCCAAAAACACTATAGCGGTACGTGACCTACCCTACACCACTTCGCTTAGTGCAGTTATTAATACACTGTTTAATATAAGGCTTTAAATTGAAAGAGGTCGAAAACGTGGCCCGATCCGAACAATTTTCAGTAGCTATCGTGTCTGGATCAAAATATATCGGTATATCAAGTTTTATCAAAATATTTTGAAAATTGCGACATGTAACTTTTGGACAAGGAAACGAGACGGAGATACGGACAGAGGGACGGACAAGCTTAGGTCAATTTAGATAGTGTTTCTGAATCGATCGATATAACAAAAGTTTTTCTGCTTGTTGCATACATCCGCACAAACTTAATATACCCATGCTTTAGGGTAAAAAAAAAATGTTCAAATCAGTTAAGATCAACTATATTAGGCCGCTGAGGAATTTCTGGTAAGTTGGATCAAAATAGAAACGTTTTTGTATGTCATTGCCGCCAATCAACCTCTCTGTGGTTTCCAATGCGAGTGACAAAAATTGATCCTTCCTATACCAGCCATATGCCATCTAATCAAGATAGCTTCATGTTTGGTATTAACTGATGTCCGGGAACCATAATCACCTAATCGTCCATTTTACTTAAATCTTTTTCTGGAATGAAAACTTTAGATTGATGTAATTTAGGGCCTAAACAAACATCATAACAATTAAGAAGTTGTGAGCTTAACACGTAGACCGAATTGCTAACAGCAACTATATATACCGCCATTGGACTCTTTTCTTGCAGCCTCTTTCTCTAACTAACAGCTTGAGAGAGGGAATCTTCTAATATTTACAACTATCTCACTGTAAAACTAATCAAAGACTCGATGCGACGATTGTGTATCGTACATAGTATATTGTGTACTACTCGAATCACCTTTTCAACCAATTTGGCAGCGCAAACATATTTACGTACTCTATTGAGTTGAGATTTAGTTATTTAGTGGCAACGTTTCAATTTGGCTGGTCAGCTCATTTTCATTCCAATAGGAAGTGATTCTGATTTCATTATGGCATTAAGCTGCTCCAGTAAAGCTTCATAGTAAACGCCAACCTTTACTCGACTCTTTTCGAACCATTCGATCCAAACCATACCCTCTGTATTCCAAACAAAACTGACTATTTCTTGCTGATGTTTCCGTTTTTGGTCCCTTTTCAGATGGTGTGAAATTGAAAACCAATTTAATGAATTGAATGAAAAACTACTATTCAAAATATCTAGATTCTTAATTGAAGTTATCCCATTTCATATGACCGAAGACGCGAGTGCGGCTTGTACAAGGCTTGTCTGCATATAATTTTTTATGCAAAATATTAAGTGCAGAACCATAAGATCTGTTCACAGCCCCCGCTAAGCCCAAACAATTTCAATGTAATAGGCTCGAATATAACGACGGACAGACAAGCTTAGGTCCATTTAGAAAATGATTCTGAATCGATCGCTACGTCCCTCACGGGCTCTTACAGGTATTGCATACATCTGCACAAACTTAACACATCCCATTCCTGGGATGATGCATGGGATGATGAAAGACAAACAAATGCGGTTGTCCTCTTGATATGACAAATATTTTTATTCGTTTTCGTTTTATATACATATTTTACTTTGTGTCTTTACTAAAAGTAGACTATGTTCACATAGTTGCACGTCAGCAATAGTAAATATGAGCAAATTGATTATAAAAATCGAACAAAAGTTGAAAATACAAACATTAATAAGAACAAGCAAAAACACTATGTGTGGCCACGGGCCACCACTCAATACCCTACACAGTACACATCATTCATATAACGACTTTTCAAAATAAGTCGTTCTATGCAAAGTGGTCGAAGGGGCGACCCGATCCCAACAACTTTGAATAGAGTTTGTCCTTGAGCCAAAATAAGTCGATGTATCAAGTTGCATCAAAATATATGAGAAATGATGACCAGTTAAATACACAACAACAAGACCGACAGTCGGACAGATGGATAGACAAGATCAGAATGACTTTCAAAATCTATCGGCATAGTAAAAGACGGGTCTATCCCCGGTTCTTCTTGTGTACGTTGCATACATCCGTTGATACGTCCTATCGTCTGAGATAGAAGAGGAAATCATGCCTTCTAAAAATAACAAACATACAAAAAATCATATTGCAGCTACGTACCATGAAATTCGTGTACAAATTTGAAGAAAAGTAGCGATCTACAAACTATGCTATAACCGCTTTAGAGAAATAAACATACCCCAGTTATTTATATATCTTAAAGGGGTTTAAAACCTTTCAGAGAAATATAATTTCGGTGCGATATTTTGGTTCCGTGTTCATCAAAGCCCCACTTTTGTGTTTAGCGTGTTCTGTGTATGGTGGTACCTTATGTATATGAAGGGTTTTGATGATGATGAAGCAGCTATGAAATTACGCACGCAATGTCTAACAGTTAATAGCAACGGCTTAATTTTTCGATATTAGGAGTGAAGATTAATTCGGTTTGCCTTCAAAGGCTATCTCTGACTGTTATAAATCAAAGGGGAGTGTGCGGAATCGTTGAGGGCGACTCAGCAAACAACATGCGTACGATTGGAATCCATTGTGTTGAATCAAAGGCAAAAAAATTAGGTGCCTAATGAACAGAAACCAATAGACATGGAAAGGCGATTTTAATTTGTGAACAGGACAACAAAATAAGGTTTTTTTAAATCGAATTGCGATTGGAGATGAAAATTTAAAGAGTTGTTCGGTCAATCGATCTCAACATGAACACCAAGGTCGAATATTTATGGTTCGAAGGTCATGCTATTGCTTGCTTGGTGGAATCAAAATAGTGATGTGCGCCATGAGCTGGTGCAACTAATTTCTTTCAGCTGTGCACTGCAAGAAAAACGGCCGGAAAACGAGCGAAGACATAAGAAAATTACTCTTCTGCATGAGAACGCAAAAGTCTTAAAAACAATATATGGAACCCGACGTGTTCTCCTGACATTGCTTCTTCTACTTACTGATCGTTGCGACGGATGCAGCGCGATTGTAGAAGCTATCGGTTCACGTCCTTTGTGATAATTGAAAGTTGCCTTCTAACTTGAATCAGCTCGAAAGACGAGACATTTTTTTGAGGTGGAATCCGAAAATTGCCTGACATGTTAATTCGTCTTGTTTGTTGTGAGTGGAGTGCATTTTTAACAGAAGAGGGTGAACTAATTTGCGCTACCAATAGGAGTTAATTCGTTCCACATAAGCGCATGTTATCTGCAAGTTCTTAGTGCTTGTTCTAAGTCAGCGCTTAAAAAATGTCATCAATCTTGATAGGTTATCTTCACTTTGATTCTATTTTTCTTCTTTTTTTTTTTTTTTTTTTTTTGATTACTTCTATATCCACTTGTTTCCGGTATTTATGTCTGAATCATTTAGTCAGTATATAAAGCGCTTTGCGATAGACGTTTTTAAATACCAGTAGATATCTGAACGCTTGCTTTAGCATTTACATGGACTTAATTTCGAACTTTGTGAAATCTCTTTGGTTGTCATAAATGTCAATTAACTGTACGAACTTTATCACACTCTCTTGCTCCTTATAACTATACTTAGTATGCATCATATGTACGGGTGTCTTTGCTTACATTTTACATCAAAGTACATTTGCTTGTTTATCAGCAACCATCAAGTTTAAGTTGTTTCTACTGGTATGAATGTACCAGTGTGTGTGCGTTTGTGTGTGTGTGTGTGTTTGTGTTTGTGCGTGTTTGTAAGTTTATGTGTAAGTTTTTGTGCATTTAGTGAATAACAATCTCATCGAAAATGACAATAACAATGGTTTCTGTGGTTAAATAGTTTCCTCATGCAAACATGTTTAACATCAACATCAGCATCAGCATCAGCATCATCAAGTAATTACAACAACCTCTCAAAAGGAAAATGCTTATTAGTTTACATGTAATTAAGAAAGTTTTTTCCATTTGCTTTTTGCCAAAATCTTTACCGATTGTTTGACTGTATAATCAACAAGAAAAACAACAAGAACAACAACAACAGCAACAACAACAACAACAACAACATGTTGTCACAATGTTAACAAAGTGTAATGAATTTGAGTTTTACAGTGAAATGAATCGCTTCTGCTACTTAATCGCAAATGAGGTAAATAATTTTCACATATTGGCTAAAATCTATACAATGAGTTGAATAGAGCGAGAGAGGGAGACGAGGAGAACGAGAAAGATGTGTAATTTATTCCAATTATGTAATAAAATTAATGTATCCTTTAACGGCTGTTACTCTCTACCATTACCTGATTGGAAGGTTGATATGTTTTAGGCGCCATTTATAGTTTTCTCTATGGTACCTGAGTCTCATTGCTCACTCACTCACTCACTTGCTTACTTAGCTTTTGTTAACGATTTTATCTAAATTTTATGGTAGATATGTTTGCGTGTATTTAAGATTTATGGTAATCAATGATTTGATCAGACAATTAAGCAGACTAACGTCTAAACGTAGTAGTAGCGTAGGCTTAAAGTAGTTTAAAGATGTTATATACAAAAAAAGATTACGTTTAGATATTGATTGCAAAGGATATGAGAGAAAACTTGGCACCTACCGTAAATGTAATGGCTTTTAAAAAGAAGCCATAAAAGCGGAGTACGGAAAACTAAAGTTGTAAATTTCCTTAGTTAATCTAATAGTTTCACAACACAGATATGAAGCGTGGTACACGACGCACGTACATTCCGCTTTAGGTGCCTCCCACCTCCCACAAATTTAGCAAATTATAAGGATTGCTTGCTTGTATTTATAGCTAAATGTACAGAAAATTTTATTTTCGATGTCCTTGCTGATAAATTTTTATCATGGCTATGCATTTTATTTGCTATGGGCATTTGTGCATGAGATTTTTGCATGCATTCTCAGGCCCAATTGTATTAAATTTAAATTTATATGAAAATTTAATTTAACGCACATCTTTGCGTACTGAAATCGTAAAAACAACTAAGTAAACAAGCCATAATGCGGCACTGGATCAATGCGAATTCGGAAATGGCGCTATGATCGCAGTTACAAAGGATGAAATTAAAGCTATACCGGCAGAGAAATGGGTACGCAGGATACATGATTCGACTTGCCGCACCTGGTTCGACTGCTTCGATGTACATATAACATTATTGTAAGGAAGTTGTTATCATTTGAATCAGTAATTTCAACTGCCCGACTGTCCCTCCAACCGTCGTTTCTTCTTAATATTACCAATCACTCAAGCGTTGCCTCTGCACATGTAACACAGTGACAGCTTCTACGATGCTACCGCTACGGCCTGGGGAAGCCGAGAAGAGTTCTTTTGATTGAGCCGACACAAGCAAATTTAGAATCACATCCAGCCCATTTTTGTTAAATAAAAAATTATTTCATCATGTGGTCTTTTCTGGATTTATAGAAACTAATTATAGATTTAGCGCTATTTCCTTTTTTTCTCTTTTCTTTATTGCGACCATAAAATTCAAGAAATGCCCCTTATACGCCTGAGACGGTGATGGTCGGAAAGAAATGAGAAGAGGGAGGAAGAGATAGGGAGTGGCCGCGACGTAGTGAATGTGAGCTAAATTGCAAATGTTATGCCTTTACTGACTAAACGCTCACTTTAGCTAGGACTGAGTATTGTGAAACTGCACTGAGATTTGAATTCGCGAAAAATGGGCTAACAGCCGCGGCTCTTATCTATCCGATGAAGCCTGTTAGAATAATGCCACTTCTTGAAGGCGCTTATGATAGTTACTTTGTCAAATAAAATGAAAGTCACAACCGTAGAAAGTGCGGATTTTAGATTTGTGCTCCTGTTCGCAACACCTACGTATACGCTTCTGACATTCCATAATATATTTACATTGTTGCTTAGGATGAGATTATCCACAGCTCTTTTGTACATTTGTCTATTTCCTTTGGCCGCCCTTCTGTTCTTGGTGTCATTTGTCTCCCGTTCGTCCTTCCGTCTTTATGTCCGTCAAATCCATTGTATATTTTTGCAGGTGCTAGGAGCCGAGGAGAAAATTAAAATATAAGTTACATATACAAATACAATCGATGCAGAAACACATCACCAACACGAAAAAAAAAAAAAAACAGAAAGAAACGCAACAAATGTCGACTTGAGCAGAGTATAAATATTTGTTAAAATCATTTTAAAAATTTCGGAACGAAACTGGTGCTGATCTGATCGAAAACGAGCCAACGAAAAACTATACTTTACTACCTAAATACACACGTTGATCTACAAATTTATACAACGATTTCTTGAGGCCGTGACCAAGGGCCAATACAATCCCAATCGGCCAACTGACGCACGCACAACGGATTACACAATTTAGAGTTTTTCTTTATCGCATCGAGGTCCGCATCAAAACCAATATACTGTATGGTAAGGACCTTATCGTATCTATGAGCGGATAACACTTTTCTTAAAGAAAGCAAGCCTCTATTTTTCTTCTTCTTTATAGTTTTTTAGGAGTTACCGCAAGATGGGTATAGTTATATAAAGAGGAACGGGTCGATTAAGGATCTAAATTTAACATCTTGACTGTGATATGTATGGTTTACTAACACCCATGTCTCTGCGTTTCACAAACAAAACAGTTCACTAAGTATACTTGACTAGGTACCATTCAATGATGAGAATAAAAACACAGTTTCATTTAAATGCTAATGTTAATGATAATGCTGATAGTGATAGTGATGAAGTTGATGTTGTTGATGCTGATGATGATAATGATAATAATATTGTTATTACTTTTGTTGTTATTGTTGTTGTTGCTGTTGTTGCTATTGTTACTGTTCTTGTACAGTTAATATTCTGTAGCAACCATAACATTTTCAAGCAGATGAGGCGTTTTGTTGATTTTCGGACAATTTCATATTACACAAGGTCTTTATATAAAACACACATAAACACGAACAGCTCATATGCATACACACACTACAAACGAGAGCACATGCTTACTTAGTTATGCTTACAGATAAATGAATATGTGCATGTGTTGTGTGTATGGGTGTGTGGAGGCAAATAGAGTAAAATTAAATCCTTCAGCCTGTTTTTCAGTAAACATTAAGCATAAGCTTGTAGGCATGCGTGTGTGTGCGCGTGTATGTGTATAAAAGTGTGCGTATACTTATATGTATCTACAATTCTCTTGTTCTACTTAAATGATAAATGCATTTTCTGCTTCAAGTCACCAGTAGCTCTAACGGCAGTAATAGCAGACTGCATTAAGTCGATTTTATGGCTCACTATGTATATTATTGCAGTTGTATGAGTGTAAATGTGCATGTATGCGGTGTATAACGTTCTATAGATTAGTTTAATATGCTAACATTTGCACCATATTTGCACCACATCTTCTCTCCCTCTATCTTTTCAACATGATAACTTTTAGTCATTTTTGGTCACTAATAGTTTATGGCTTCATGTTCGAGACTTAACCATATATTCTCCAACTGTTACACTCTCCTGCACAATCTTTTTCATTACTTACAGCCAGCAGACACCCTTTAATATATTTACGCAAAATTTGTTCCTTTGTTCAGTAGCAACATCTAACGAGCAATCAACCAACATATCAAACAACTACAAACCACTAAACCATTAAACCTTTACCATCATGCTGGGTTGATTCGTCTTACATCACAGCACCCGTTAACATTTTCAGTTTTTATTACCGCACACATTATGTTGATTGTTATAGATTTTATAAAATAAATTAATTTATTTAATATTTTCACTTGTACGCACACCCATTACGCACAAAACATTAAACGTATGACATGAAATTTTCAATAAACTAAACATGTTTGAAATTCATATTCAGCACACAATCCACACAAGAGTTTACTGTTAAATTTTCCGAATAAACCACAAAATTGAATATAAAAATCGATTTTTTCTGTTTTCAACATATATAGAATAAATAAGTACGCATATATACAACGCATATATCGTATATTACCAACAGTAGGATCAACAAATGTTGTTACAATAACTATGAACGGTAATCAAATCAACGTTTTGTGGATTCCCGTTCGTGCTGTTATGATGATGACCGAAAAACATTTGAAGCAATCTAAGCTTACCATGCGCATATACATATATACATAGATATATATATACAGTCAACCCTCCTACAACGCGGTACTCCTATAACGCGATTTCGCTACAACGCGATTCGCAAAATGCGGAAAATTTCCTATAACGCGGTACTCCTATAACGCGATTTCGCTACAACGCGGTTCGCAAAATGCGGAAAATTTCCTATAACGCGGTACTCCTATAACGCGGTTTCGCTACAACGCGGTTCGCAAAATGCGGAAAATCTCCTAAAACGCGATGCTCTTTAAAATAATATTCTAAAAAACTTTAATTTTGCATTGTACGTTTATTTAACAAATTTTGAGATTAAAGAAAGATCGCTTATCTACATGTGTATTGTCTCTTTATAGCTTGGCTAGAATTTAATTGACGGCAAAGTTACAACGCAATTTTTTTCAAACATTTACACACAAATTTAAAAAAAAAAAAAGGAAAAAGAAGGAAAAGAAGAATTCATGCAACTTATTTATGTCATCCAAATATTCAAGTTGAATTTTTACCACCTAACGCTTCATTTTTACAACCTTTAGATCAAGGAATAATAGCAACTTTTATAGCATACTACATACGCAAATCGTTCGAGGTAGAGAGGGAGAGAAGATGGAATCATCAAATAAAAAGGTCAAGGAAGTCTGAAAACAGGTCTCAATTTTAAATTGTGTTGAAATCGTTGGGATATCACTTAAAGAAATTTGACAATCAATACTGAGAACTTGCTGAAAAGCACTATTGCCGGAGGCAGGAAACTGTTGCTAATCCAGTAGAGGATAAGTATAGTAACGTAGTGAGACGGGCGAACGTAATAAGAGGCGATGGATTTGACGAAATTACTGTGGGTGACTTTCGGGAATTAGCCACGGACGACAAAATAAATGAAGCAGATTTAGTGGCAATGACAAATGAAGCATTACCGACTGAAGATAACTCTGACGATCTTTCCAATGCCAAAATTGAAAACTTTTCAGTAAACAGTGCGTAGAAAATTTCAAATCTGGCGAATGAGTTGGAAGAGTATGTTTTTGAAAAAGGGGTAGAGCAGAAATGTTCAAAAGAAATCCTAATAATAATTTATCCGCCTACCAGGAAATCTATAAAAATTTACGAAATAAGGAAAAACAGACTTCAATAAAAGATTTTTTTAAAACCAGTAATCGCTGAAAAAGGATTAGTCTGATAGTGGATCAAGCTCGGAATTTGAATTAGGACGGATATGAACAAAAGGTTTGAAATACACTCAAATTATAGTAAGTGATGTCGAGGAACGAGATTTGTAGAAGGTTGTGATTAGAATTTTACTTTAATTTAATGTTAAGTAGATTTGAAATTCCGTTTTTATTTGTTTTTTCAGATTTTATTTTATTTTGCGCTGTTTAAATAAATGAATTGGTATTAATTTATGTTGTTATGATGAAATTGATAAATAGAAAAATATCTTGAATCTATTTTTTTTCGATCAGGAACGTATCCCCCCTATTTGCACTGGATCTCCTACAACGCGATTTCCTATAACGCGGAGTTTTTCAGGAACCTAATGACCGCGTTGTGGGAGGGTTAACTGTACATATATATATATATATATATAAATAACTATTTACATGTATCCATATTAGTATGTGTGTGTAAGTGCTATTTATTGTTATTTACCGTGTTATGAGATGGTTGCAGCTATTTCGATTTAACTGAAAACAAATTGTAACACTAACGATGGCATTCTATTTCAATTAATGGATGTTGTCATAGTTGCAATATAAGCGAAAATGAGGTTATGTTGAACGAAAATAAGATTATGTTAGGAGAATATAAGGTTATGTTGAACGAAACCGAGGTTATGTAAGGCATATGTAAAGTTTTGTTAAAAAGCAGAATTTTTATAAATGGTGAAAGCGATTCTACGCATCAGAATACACACATTTATCTATTCAATGCTTTTCCTTACTTCCTACTAACGACTATTCCTTTTTTAAAAATACTTACTATCGAATCTACTATGGAACGCACGAAATAGAATCCTAACTTTTATCTTGAGTAAAAGCGCCTAACAGTTGTGTCTTATGTATGATTCTTACATTGATCTAAGGAAAGTGCAAGCCGATGACTCACTTAGCATTTTTCCAGCAATATTTTACTTTCGTGTTAAACTTGTGTCCTATTACTTTTCTCCTACTTGCGTGACTATCACTGCTTGCTCAATTATGAGCCTGTTGCTTACTTAACAACCTAGTAGCAAACCTCCTGAGGGTGTCACTTTTATTACATGAATTTTGGCCAAGCGTTCTAATGCTGGAGAATTACTTTTGGTCAATTTTCCGTTGAATGTCGACCGTTGTTGGTACACATTGGGTACCTTTATTTACCTGTCATTCCCTAAATGTCTTTACAGGCTTTCCTCGTAGGTTAGCTTTGAGCTGCTGAGTATTCTGCGCTGACTTGGCGATGTTAGTCGTTATGACTTTGATTTTGAAGCTCGTGTTCGATGGCGTGACACCTTGCTTCATATCAACTTCTGTGATTTCTGGAACTATTTCTTCTTTTCAACTATTGCTATGTTGGGGAAAACGTTTAGATTGACAACCACGCTGCGAATACCGTTGAGTGTATTTGTTTTTTTGTACCCTTTCTTCTGAGACGGTTTATTCCGGATTTCTTGTTTTATGCAGAATTACTCATAGCACTCCCACCTCTACCGTTTTCAAAGCCCTCAGCTTTTTATTAATTCTATGGAATACAAAAAGTTAGGCAATACTGTTTATTTCTGTAAGGACGCAGTAGATTATCCAATCGTTCGTTTTGCACAGGGGATTACAAAGTTTTTCTTTAAGCCTTCCATTAAATGAGTAGGACTAGAAATTCTTATCTTACAGACCGAATTCCAATATCCGCGCCCTGGTGCTCGGCGATCGTGTTGTTTTCGAATGCAACAAATTTTCGCGATATTTTGTAGTACTTTTATTGTGCTTTGTTGACATATGTATGAAGTTCTCAGTTTTTATATAATTGTAGTAGTGGCAATATTAAAAGTATTTGATAGCATTTTCGCGTTATGAACTTCAAAGGATGGTTCCGTACTTTTGTTTTAGTGAAAACATCAGCTGAGTAATTTGGTGGATGGAATTGTCAGCATTCCTACATCTCCTAGAAGGAATAAGCTCATTCGCTTGGGTTGTCAAGGTGACGTGGGTTATTGTTGGTTATAACGCTGATTCGAGGTCGAGGAGGTAAATTCACGAAGCGCGCAGTTACTAAGAATAATAAGTTTGAAGCTGGGTGTAATGAACTAGCCGCCAGTGACGGCCAGTGATGCTGGCGTAGGCTCCGTTATTGCCAGTAAGAGTTCGGGAGAGGCCAATGATTCTCAGAATGTTGATACGGCCTCTGTACCCGTGTTAGATGCCACCAACCCTTCAGCCAGGACCAACCCTGCTTTGAATTCCCATTAATTTGTGGTTGTACCAACAGGAAAGTCCATTTTTACATCGCGGATACCGCCCTGTACGCCCAAGCAAGTGGTTGTGAATTATTTAAGTATTGAGTTCTCAGAGGAAATGCATAAAAATGTAGTGCAGTTCTACTCGAACGCAGTATATCGGCCAAATTTTGGACTCAGAATATTTTTATTAAAGAATCTTTCCAGCGTCAAAGGAATATCGCCCCGGTGATATTGGAGCAATCAGTTCAGCAGGCAAAAAACTAACGAACAGCTGACATTTGCCGACGGGGTAAAAATTTTCCTATCTTTCGACTCGATACATGCCCTAAACTCTTTCAGCACTGCAATCAATGGTACGGTGCGGAATCCAAAAAAAATGTAAGAAAATGCCTTTTGCCTCCTCTTATTAAGGTGTTGACAATCACATCCTGGAAAACTGCAACTACAAAGACTTTGGTTTCGATTCAAAACTGAAGTTTGATATTCATATAGAAGTTTCAGTTAATAAAACTAGATCCCTTTTAGGGTTTGTGAAAAGATGATCTAAAGAATTCAAAGATCCATACGTTACCAAACGCTTATATATATCTTTAGTTAGACTAGCTCTTGAATACTCGTCGGTAGTTGGGGTTCCTAGTTATAAATGCCATGTTGATTTCGTGAAGCCTGCTAAACAGTTCTGCTTGATGTTTACTTTGCGAGGTTTAGGATGAGTTCCTGCACTACCTCATCCACCGTATAATAATAGATTAAAGTTCATTGATTTTCGTTGAAAAAAGGCATGAAATGTTGAATGTAACCTTCTCCTTTAAGCTGGTGATGTTCATTCTCATTCTCAGTAGGGTCTCAAGGCACTTTGCAACTACCACTATGGCGAACCAATTATGAGTCGTTCAATCCGTTTCGGGTAATGTATAAAATGTTAAACGATCATTATCACTTACTCGATACGTCCGCTTTGTCCGTTAATGAGGTTAAAAGCATTATATTGCATAACTAAATGGTAACATTTTTGAGTCTTGTAAAAATTGAATCAAAAAATTCCTTTGTATTTGATTTTTTCTCAGTTGTCACTATAAGCACATATTTATTTTTCAGTACATATCTCTGTACCTTAATTTAGGGCTTAGTTGAATTCTGCTGTATATTAATTATATCTTGATCTTTGTATATTTTGTTTTATTTTTTTTTCTTCGCTATATTACATTCCAAGTTAGTTTGCAGCTTTCATTCGGCTAACGGCTTGTTCTGCAGCGCAAGTTAATTAATGAAATAAATAAAGGCCTGGTATTCTTATTTTTGCTTTGATTTGTGATTTTGTGGTTTCTGGACGTCTTTAACTTCCTGCAGATGCCTTTCCTTCAGTCTCGTATATGTCATCTTTATTTTTTTTCCTTCACTGACACGCATAGAATAAGAAAACGGTAATCAGCATAGATAAGGTATACGTGCTATAAAAATCAATCCAATTGTTTTGAAGCAGGCACGCTTCCTCAACTTTTTGATAAGTCAAATAAATTAACGAAAGCTTTGGCGTGAAGGGAACAGTGCTCTCTTATCTTAACCTAGCTTTACTTTATTATTATTATTATTATTATTATTATGGGGCGAAACAAATATAAAATATAAAATGCAGAAATGGTAGCAAGATACGAAAGCACCTACTTCGTGTTAGCGTTGGTGTAAGCTGCCATGCAATAAAAGTTATAAATAATCCTTGAATTTACTGAATTTTTTTTTTTTTTGTTTTTTTACTTTTCTATTTTGTTCATCACATACTTCGCTGCATCATCATTGAATTCATACATTCTCACAATCTGTATCCTTAAGTCATTTTTAGTCATGTCCGATGATCTAATCCCTTTTCCATTGCGCTGACTTCCCTTTTTTCACGTTTTAGCGCCAACCGGTGCTAAAGTTAGTTTCCGCATTTCAAATACTTGTTGGTCTACCTGATGCTCTGAATAACTAATGAATAAACCAACAATTGTAAAGCAATTTATTGTTGTTGTTGTTTTATTTTTTGTTTGCTTTTCACTCAACTAAGCGACTACTAACCGAGTCTAAGTGTATACTTGTGTGTACATAACTGTGACACTGCATACATAAACGCGACAAGTGCTTTAGAAAATAAAAAACAAAAAAAAACGAATTGGAATAACAAACAACGATTGGTTCCCTTCAACACTTTATTAAACAACAAGGTAAGCGAAGAAGAGAAAAAATACGCGTAGGGGCAGGAGAAAGTGAGAAAGAGAGAGAGAGAGAGAGAGAAAGAGAGGGACAGAGAGAGAGAGAGAGAGAGAGGTAGAAATGAAACACCCACTTTTAAAGACACACACACACACACACCACTAACCGCCGATAACCGTTGTCAAACGCTCACTCACATCCCACCAGCGTCATCAGTAATATTAGCATAACAACAGTGACGTGCTTTACGTACGGTATGATAACAATAAGAACTAACCATGTAATGCTTATTATTGTCATTCCTTAAATAGTTTTATAAATTCAATTTGTGCGGGATTCAACAACAATACCAAAGAGTATAAAACGCACTTGAAAAACCACTACTCCGTTCTAGCAACAAGGATGACTATGATGACAACGATGATTATGAATACGATTATGATGATGACGACGATGATGATGATGCCGTTGATATCGATGCTGGTCTACGATGGTTGAAAAGTCAAATTTTGTCTATAAAAGATAGTGAATGAGAGCGGGTACGGGGTGAAGCGGGGGAAGCAAAAGATGAACAAGCTATATGGTTAGGTAAACAGGAGACGTACTTTCCTTAAATGTTTTCGTGCGGTCTCATGCCTTTTGCATTTATAGATTGTAGTCGGCATTGTTATTGTTATTGCCCTACTGCACTACAGTTGCTTACAATTGCCTTAACGTGTTTAGCATACGAAATGAGCAAAGCAAGAAAGCAAGATTTATGTGTACAGAAGCATTCACATACAAATATCACAACATCATCAATCGTTTGTCCATTACATTACCGTCCTCAGATTTGATGAGCTGCTCGTAGGGCTGGTGAGAAACTTTTTTTTTTTCTATTTGATTTAAAATTCTATTCAAACTTTTGTCATCAGAGTTTATCTTGTCGTTCAATGTAATATTGTTTCATGTTATAGAACACATTAAACAACAAATTTAGAATGAAAAGTTGATGTGTGGGTGAATGAATACGAGTATAAGCGTTTGTGTGTGCGTGTGCGTGTTTGTGTGTTGTCAGGTTTTGTCTGCTATAATGATGAGTGTATGTTGAAATGCACGAACATGTCTGGCCTGTCAGCCGTTCGGTTTTGTGGCTTTCATTTAAATCTCAAAAAAAGCAAAAAAAAAGGGGCAAAAAAAAAGACAACCAAAACAACAACATTAAGAGGCAACAGAATTGACATGAATAATTGACCATTTAGTCATGGAAACCTATAACATTAAACAGATAGAAATGCACAAATATAGTGCACTCGTAGGCATTTATGCATGAAGACAGACTTACATTGATAATCTCATCATTTTGGTTCCATGCAAAAAGTTGTTTAACTTTTTTTTTTTTCTTCCATTATTTTGCTGAATTTGAGGTTGGAAATCATAAAACGATAAGCAAAGCAAGAAATAAGCATAGACAAACAAACACTGACATACACAAAAACTTACAAGCATACACTGTCTGCGGTGAATAAATATCTCTGGCCTCACATCAAGCGTAAACGATGCACTTACGTACAGACAGAATTGCAGAACAGCATACATGACTGCAATAAAGACATTCACGTATATATCTGTGCGCTCACAGATTCCGATATTGCTGCCGATAAATGTGCCGCATGTAGTTAATCTCCTTTGTGCACGCAATCGCATACATATGCATACCAACAACTCACTTAGTTATGTATATGTGCTCATCATTTATAAAATTGAAATCAGTTTACATAATTAATTAAATATTTATGACGTTGCTCTAGCTGCCACATGCATTAATTAACTTTAAAGTGCGAAATTACTATGTAACGATAAGCTTATAAAAAGGTGCGTATGAGTGTTGAGGAAAAATGCTGCTAATTAAATTTCACTTTAAAACAAGATTAAAATGTATTTTATAATCTGCAGAGAAAAATTCAGTAATTTTATTAGGTCACCTCTTAAATAAGGAAAAAAAATTGCATTTTTATTATTAAGTGCTTGCAGGTATTTTGATCAGCGATATGTATTGTCAAACATGTGATAAAGTAATGTGAAGTATCAACGTACTTGACTGTTAGATTTAATGATTTTGAGCTGTTGAACAAAAACCCTGATCAAACTATTGAAGGACTTTCGAAAAGTTTAGCAGTTGATGATCCCCGTTTTCTAGACGTTTACATGCGATGGGTAAAATCCAAAAACACGGAAAATGGCTATCACCCTGGTCGACTGAAAATGACATTTTGAAGCGTTTCAACGTAGAGTTTTCTACATTGTGCATTGTGACTGGCAATGAAAATTGGATCTATCACGAGAATCCCAAACGCAGAAAATCATGGGTTAATCTAGGGGACAAACATATATCGACACCGAACCGGAGTATTCATGGACATAAAAGTTTGGTGTACATATGATGGAATCAGTAAGGTTTAGTGTCTTACGAGCTGCTAGAACCGAGCCTATTACTGCAAATGTCTAGCGATGTCAATCGAACAAATTGATCGAGGTATTGTTGCAAAAAAGAGCAGTAATAGCGGCTAACAGACACGATGTCATCCTCTTGCATGAAAATGCTCGATCATACTTTGCAAGAGTTGAAGAGAGTACGAAAATGAATCGATCAGGGTATCGCTGCCAAACGAATACCATTCTTTCAGCGCGGTTGATAAAAAAGTAAGGAAAAGATGTAGAAAATAGTCGAAAATATTTTAATTGACATATATTGTACAGATTTTTCTTAATAAATTCCTTTTTCAAGTGAAAAAATGATCGAAATACATGCAAGCACCTAATGTATTCGACTGTGTTTGAATATTTTACACCCATTACCGTTATCCTAAAAAACACTTAATAAAAAAGGAAAAAAAAACCAAATGTTCATATTCCATAATAACGGATGGGCGTGGCTGATTTGTTCCTCTTTTATGGAATAAAAGTGGAAATTTATACCGTGTCTTTGGTGTAGTTTATGAGTAACGAGCAAAACCTATTCTAAATTTTGGGTACAATGTAGGCGTGTTCTTTACCCGATTTGCGTCGTTATCACATTCTTTTGCAAATTTGTAGCCAATATTTTCGTTTTCGTGAAAGGGAGAATGCTTGCCACACATACTACATAGTAGGACAGCAAACAGACGCAGAGGCGAATAGACGGTCAAGCTTAGATACTATCAGAATTTGACAGTGGTGACGCTTTATGGTCTTTTTGAAAGTTGCTTCTGAACGTTATAAAGATTTTGACGAAAAGGTGACACTTTTATACCCTATAAGGTTGGACAAACTTGACCGGTTGTTTCGATATTTGCACACCCATAGAATATACGTTTGAAGTTTTATTCGTTTATCTGGTGCACTTGGTGAATAATGAGCGAAGAACTAATTTTTTATATCTTTGGGAATGAGAGGTGCTCTTAGTTTACATGGTATATTAGCCATGTCCTTCCCATTTGATCCAGCTTCAATACCAATATGCGATAACAACCAATGTGTCCCAGAGACATTACGCCGAAAGACTCAGGGAAGGACAGATGAACATGCTTAGATCGATTTAGAGTTTGATGCTTATCAAGAATATGGTTACTTTATGGGGTCCGTGAAGCTTCCCTTCGGGTTTTGCGGATAAAAAGTAATATAGCACGAGAAGAAAGAATGCCACAACCTCAGTTCAGCGATAGGGTCACAGCATTGGCGATTCTAAAAGGAAAGTGTTGCTTGTTGGGAGATAGGCAGGCGCGTCCCGCTCAGTATCTTCCGCAAAACACTTGCACAGTGAAACTTCATTGCAATTGTTATTTAAATTTGGATTTGATCAGTCACCGGGCATTTTGCTGCAATAGGCTGTGCAATTGGTGCCCATCCCTATTTAGTCGTACGAAGGACAGAAGCAATATAGTTCCTTACAAGTGCTTCTCAAAAATCAACTTATTTTTTAAATGACTAAGAAATAACGACGAGAAAGTAGTCTTTTGAAGCACCAAAGACTGACGATTAAACAATACAAGACATCCCCGATGGCATTTATTTTTGTCCGCTGAGATGGCAAATTAAAAAGATTCGTTGCACTTTAGGCTTCTAAGTTCAAATAAAGCACAGTCATACAATTAGTTCATTAGCACATTGCGCTGCCAATACTTTTTTAAGTTTTACATTTTAATAAAAGTATTCAGCTTCACCCAAATTATATTGTGATTCATGACTATGTTAAAATATGCCTTGTAATCGTACGACTTGCAGAGGTTCCCTAATACATATCGACAAATTAAAGCGGTGATCGGTTCAACTACTAAATAATCTGCAACACTTCGCAAAGACTTCTTCAAAATGGACCATCATAGAGAAGGGGAGAGAGGCAGAGATCGTAACAAGGATTCGATCCAAATCATTTTTAATTGACCCATTTTTTCTTTTGGCCGAAACATGCTAGTATACGAAATTTCATCACCTTATCTACGAAATTGCGTTCGATATATTGAAAACAAAATAAGTGGGCAGACAACAAAGGGACGGGCAGCCTTAACTCGATTGAGAAGCTTCAATGTAGTATGTATCCATATAAACTTATTACGATTATTATAATTTATTTATGTTAAACAAAAAAATTTTACAACTAAAAGTAAGGATGCCTGTACTGAGTACAAGTGGTATAAGAGGTAATAAATTATCGAAAAATATACAAAAAAAAAAATAAATCGTATCAACCCAAACTATTGCCTTAGATGTACATAGTGACATAAAATACTGTAAAATACTATGATAACAAAGTAAACCTTAAGCTGAAAAAAAAACATTCTTCATCACCAAAGCCATTGAGACGAAACGTTCATCTAATTAATGAAATTGAAAACTAATCCCATTTACTTCAAAACGAAACGCAGATCACGTTTCAATAAAACAAGTTTTTGCATTTCGGCTGGTGATGAGGTTCGCTTTTCGGATTTGCCACATTTGCCGATCAATACTCGGTTCAAATTTAAAAAAAGATTTTTGACACTTGAGGTTAAAACTGTATCAGCTTTGTCAAAGTGATTCGCGGTGAAGAGCTCCAAGAGTGCTTGTTCGTAAGAACCCACGTTTTCAGCAGCGTTACTTCACTTCTCGCCAAAAGTTTCCGTACACTGGAAACTATTACCATTCCAAACCTCGGATCGGCCAAGAGAGGTTGTGGAGACCGCAGTAAATCTGTATGCAAACATACCAGTCATACGAAATACAATCGACTGCACAATTGATGACTCTCCATAGTTCTAGTATATTTTAAAAGGTCTCAAATGAAATTTTCTGATTCCACTTACCATTATTCAACAAATTTCTATCCCTTGCTAACTACTGTAAAAAGTGTAACACGAAACTTTCGAATCTGGGTCACATATGGATATCTTAAGAGGCCTGTCATAAAATATAAAAAGCACGACCTTCAAGTCGCCAAAAAACCCGGCAAACGTAATTTGATTACGATTTGCGTGTGGTCGTAGCTATAGTGAATCCGCAATCAATGAAAGAACAATGCTTTCTGATCGGGCTTGCACCTCCGAGGCTACCGCTACAACCTATCCCTCTATCTTAGCATCTGTCGCCATGACTATCACTTTATACACGTGCAGTGGACGTTCTTTAAGAGAATGCCCATTTGTTGCGTTAACAAAACCCTGAGATTTTTAACCTATGTTGAACTTAATCTTTAAAATAAGAGACCATGGCTCTTCATGGCGGATGGAATTGTTAAACTTGATACAGAGATGAGCTAATAAAAAATAATTTTTTTTTCATAACCAAGGAACAAAGTTCACATAATTCGTTTTCTCTTCATTATGGAGAAAATAATGGGGGGCAAATTTGAGACCACGTCACTTTGCAATCGTTAACTTTAAAATACCTATCGCCAGACAAATGTTTCTCAAATCTCTTTCTTTGTCAAATATTTCATGGATCCTTGGATTCATATTTGCATGCATGATAACAGTAAGCTTTGGTATAATTTATAGAAAGCTTTGGAAATTGTCTAAACCATCTTTGATTGTCGACATTATCATAAGCAGATCTTACGTAGTGACACCTCAAGTTCACTCCAAAGTATTTATATAACTCTCTTACTCATTACACGTAAACATTTATTTTTAAACGTTATGTGTAACAACGAAGACCATTCTTATTATCGTTTAACGTATCTCTGAAAATAGTTCTCATAAGTAATTTTTTCGCTTAAGTAAGCAAAAATGTATGCTAAAGTAGTAGAACAATCTCAGAAGCCTTCAATGACCCGGAATACAAAGTATATGCTTATACATAGAAAACAAAGAGATTGGAAACTTAGTTTATCAACCTCTCAAGGGGTTTGGTTATAATTATAAAATAATTAGAAGCGTAAGTTATTTATAAATAAGTTGAATGATTTTTTGCAATGGACGAGACATACACATATACTATACTCCTCTATATGGTTGAATGATTCTATTTATGTGATGGAAGGAAAATAATTTGTGCCTGTGTATGTACGTATAGGTAGGTACGTACATAAAAGGTTTCTGTAAAAGTTTGTAATGTAATATCTCGATGAAGTTAATGTGTGGAAAATCAATAAATTTATTTAAACAACAGCCAGCAACAATAACAATTTGTGTCGTTCACTGATTATTTTGTTGTTTTTTTTTTTTTTTTCTTTGAAAATGGAAAAAACCATTTAACTGAGTGTTCTATAACTCTATCAAAAACGTTATTATTATCGTTATTGTTGTTGTTATCGTTGCTGTTGTTGTCATTGGTGTTGTTAATGTTATTATTGTTGTTAACGTTAATGTTGCGGATAAACAACGTAACATAACACAAGCAACAAACAATTTTCTCTCCATTCCAAGTATATATTAATATCAATAATAATACACGAGTATAGCTGCCAGGATCATATGGCACAATTTATTAAAAAGTTAATGAAGTGTGAAATATGAAATTACGTAAATAACTAGCGAGAGAGAGAGAGAGAGAGAGAGAGAGAGAAGAAAGGAAAAAAAAACAATCATTTTTCGTATGTGAAGAGAGTAAAGTAAAAGAGTCTTGGACGTGTTAATAAAGCTTAACAAATTACTTTGAACAGCAGTCGTGGTTTTGAAAGAGACGCTTATTCAGAGATTTTGTTTTTTACTTTTTTTTGTTTGTATACATGAAACCTTGTTAAGGCATCAAATGGTTCGAGATACATAAAGTAAATGACATAATGATTGACGGGATAATATGAAAAATCATTCAATAGTAAGGTAAAATTAAAACAAAAAAGCACAATACTTAAGTAAAAATAACGCAATAGAGTTCGACAAAAAAAAGAATTTATTATAAACAACAACGAAATTTATACCTGAACATTAAGAAATTCGACATAAAGAAAATTCCTGTCACTCTCCGCGCTTTCTAAAATAAACAAATGCAACACTGCAATTAAAAGCTTCGTAGACATTACCAAATACTGTATCGAAATGGCCAAGCGTGATGCTTAGCACATCATGAAAGATTGAAGTTGTTAGTAAAGTAACCTGGATTACCTTTCTGAATAGACAGACAATAAAGAAAACGGGGCCAAATTCAAAAAACTTACTACCAAGTTTCAATTGTCCTTAAGAAACACAAGAATGTAATAAGAACAACGAAATGATTTTGAAATGATATTGAGCCGTTTGAGATCAATCACTTATTTATGTGCGACGTTTCAGTAGCAAGGTTTCATAAAGCAACGTCCCGTTTACTTTAATATACTCAAAATTAAATCCAGGTTTATTGAGTGCAATGCGACGACATGCACCCCAAAAGAAATATTACAAGGTACGGAGCCTAAAGCAAAAACTTGTGTGATGCAGATTTAATAAATTTCAAGCGTTTCCTTCACAAAGCATTACCAACTAGTTGTCGCATACACACAAACATTTAAAGCGAATATTTACGTGTGATGAGACCCGAAAAATAGGCCTACATGGTCTAAATATGGTACAGTCAGTTTTTATAGAAACTTTCTCTATTGTAGCCCAATAATCCATTGCTAAATATTCAAAAGCTGACCTTTGTATTGTGAGGGAGTTTTCGTCCCTTTTCTATGGCTGGGGTAGCTCAGCGACCCAGGGACGAACAAAGTAGCAACACAAGAAAATTTATTTTTGTGCAACGACTCGATTCCTTTATGTTTTATCATTAGTATTATTATAATCAAACGTCGACCTTGCTGTCCGCGAGTCAGACTGTGGTCTCCTCTACCGGAGTCTAAAACTTATTTTTCTACTCCTAACCTATCCTTAGCCTACGCTTAATCTATTCTATTCTATTCTATTATATGCTTAATCTATTCCTATTTTCTATCTTAATCTATTCTATTCTATGCTTAGTCTATTCCTATAGATATCCTAATCTATTCTTAATCCTAGCACTCCCTTCCCCTCACTGGAGACGGAGAATCCTTGAGGCCAAAACGAGGGACGACTTTGGGTCCTCACAGTATCTTATAAGGGTTCACTTTTCATGAGAATGGATGGGAGTGAGGTACATAAAAGGGGCCTACTACATGATCTAAATTTGAAGGGGTTAATTTGCATATCAGACTATTACTATCGATTCGGAAAGTATGGATCGGTCGGTATAATGAAAGGTGGATGTACATTAAGTCCATGTGGGTGTTAGCGTTTAGAATGAAATTTGGCTTTCCGTAGTGATACTTCTAGTGCAGACTTAACGGACAACCAAATACAACGCAAATCCCCCACAAATTTACATGACTACGATGACCCTTTTTACCCGTTCTTTCATATTATCGCTTATGCACGTTTTTATGCCTTATGCATATGCCAAAATGACCAAAAATCTTTGATACGAAACTGACGTAAGAATTTTTTGTCCCATACCTCACAAAATCGTTTTCTTCAATTTAATTCTTCCAGCCTATATTAGCAATGCGGACCATAGTAGAATAAAACACAAAAACAATTAGATTAAAATTTAAAAAGAAAGTAAAACTTACGAAAAAAGAAAACTTTTTGTCATCTTAAACTAACGAATAACATGAGGGATGCGAATTCAAATTGAATAGTAAAAAGCTCTTAAGTTGAACTAAATGTTGAGTGATTATCCAAATATGAAAATTGGGAGAAAACTATGGATATAATGGCATAGTTATTTGAAACAAGCATGAGTTTGTGAATGCAACTCAGGATTGTCATAGCGTACTAATGCTTGTAGATTAAGACAGGGTTGTCAAAAGTGTTTCTGAGTACATGTAAACTAATGTATTCAAACGAATGGTGTTTGTATTTTTTAGGCTAAATTTGTACGAGCACCTCCCTAAGAAATTAAATAGAGATTTCAAAACCAAAAATTATTCGAATGGAACTAAGTCAGGACGATAACTTTTATAAAAAAAGATACATTTTTTGAAGGCACTTTTAAGAATATCCCCTGTCGTTAAATTTGTCTTCGAATACATATAACCAAATGGACGTACAACTAGACGGACAAATGGACATGCTTAAATCGATTCAATATTTGACGCTAATTTAGAATATTTACACTCTGTGAGTTCTCTGAAGTTTCCTTCTGAGCGTAGACCCATTTCAATACCAAGCTGCGTGGAATGTGTCCCAATGTGTCTAACAAATTTGAAATCGATAGGTTCATTTTGTGACGAATTTTTACAACAGACGTTACACAGATGTACAGGCGGACATGCTTAAATCGATTTAATATTTGATACTAATCAAGAACGTATATACTCTGGATTCTCTGCAAATGTTCTGACAAAATGAATATTTCCCTCATCCTTCGGTGATGGGTGCAAAAATTACTTGAAAAGAAATTTTAGAAGACAAGTGTCCTCAGATTTCGACAAAATACATGTACAGAACATTGGAAAAATGAATGTATAAATAAATATTAAATAACTCACCTTCAGAATGCGAAAATTTTCCTATTATTCAGGAAATCTGGAAAGAAAAAAAACAAGTAAGAAAATTATATTCGGTCGTGAACTTTTTTTCTTTACACAATATTTTCTTAATTATGGATATGTTCATTATGCAATCGGAATTTTTTTACCAATTGTTTAGAGAGTCCTGCGAAAAATATGTAAACTTTTATTGTGGTAGTGTTCCTCTTTTACCAAACCAATAAACCACGAGGCGATCATTACAATGCCAAAAATAACGTTCTAAACAACGTCGTATTCTCCAGATATCGCCTCCGGCAAACACTACCTGATTGTAAATCGCAAAAAAATTCATCATGGATGCGCATTTTAAAGATCTGAACACATCGTTCTGTAAACTAGTTGTCGACATTTTGGAGAAATTTTCCGCTTGTTGGATCTTTAAGAAGACGAGTTTAAAAAAAAAAAAAAAAAAAGATTTTTCTTACTTAGCCTCTAGACTTATTGACCAAAATATTGTGACAAGCAAATAGAATCCTGAAATATTTAAGCCTGTTTAATTATATTGAGGAGCTACAAACAATCGAAACTTCAGTCTTGAACATTTCAATAAATCGTGAAGGTGGTCACCGCGTGGAGCCGTTACGACAATTTTTTTGCCTATTTAATTAAATTGAGGGGCTACAAACAACCGAAACTTCAATCTTCCACATTTCAATAAATCGTGAAGGTGGTCACGGCGTGGAGTCCTTACGCCAATTTTTTTGCCTATGCTGAAAAAATGCAAATTTCCCATTGAAGAGACATGAAGGCTAGCAGGCAAGGTATCGGCACAGCCATGACACCTCACAGCTGATAATAAGTTTCAGATATATATTTCAATTTCGGTCAACACGAGCAGTTCAATAAAATATGATAGAAGAGAGGATGGTTCTCTGGAACATACTCATTTCAAGCGAATTTTAATGCAAAGGCACATCCAATATACGTCCATCGGGGATGTAAATAAAAATTCCACGGAATACTCGAAGTACTTGGTTTCCTACAGTTTCGCTATAACCCCGTAGGCATTACCTTGATTTGTATCATATCCAGACAAACGATCTCGTCTACCGACTCAATGGTGGGTTTGGTGCGGTAGTGAGGTGGGGGCCGATGGTCTAGAATACTAGTCCTTTAAGACTTTAGAGTTTATTTCTATGACTAATTATCAACAATAATAGTAACAATTATATTTTTTCTTTTATTATTATTTACTGTATCTTACTGTATCGTTGCAGTACGTTGTTATACGAAGAACACCTGTATTGACAGCGCATAAAAAGCGATGTAAAAGTATTTCATGGTTAGAATTTCTGCTTTCAATACTTTTCGCTTTATTCATTAAAGGCTATTAAAAAAAAAAAGGTGAACATAATCAATCCATTAGTTTATCAAATAAATTAAATTTTGGTTTTTTGATAATTGCAAGAGCAATGCAATAAACGAACAGATGACAATAAACTAGAGTAGAAATATACTAATTCACTGGTAGTTTTGGTTGTACAACAAGCTAGCGACAAACATGATTATATTTGCACTAAAATTACTTACAAACTTTATATCCTTCCTATTCGCAGAGCTTTCTCTAGGCAGCGCATAGTATATACCACTGCAGGTGCTAAATAACCTCGTAATTTCACGGTAGTCTTTGATTTTCATTTTGTTCCTTACTATTCATAACATCGTATTCCTTGATTGAATGAACGAGCACGGATTCCTTTTTTACCCAAACTTAATATTATTACACCGGAATAAAAGGGTAACTCTACCACACCGATATTGTTATATGGTTAAAACCAAAAACCAGACTTCTCTTCGCGTCAACACCGTTGGAATTCTTAAAGGAAAAGAACAAATATTAACTTGCGAATGAATCACTAATGAATCTTCAACACTATCATAAATATGATACCTAATGTACGTTCACTAAATTATGGTGATGTGTCTTTCACTCCCTGCTTCAGATCTGAGAGTGAACGAACATCACAAATACTAAGCTTCTCTTTTCCGGCTTAGCCCCTGCAACTTCCTGAGAACCCCTAGATGATCAGAGAGTTTGCAGGGACTGCGGCATAACCAAGTAGACTCGGATGGCGCCTTCCTAGTCGATATTCGCAGGTTCAATTCTCAGTTAGAATTGACAATCCTTTGTATCGAAAATTGGAGCGAATGCTTAATCGGTAAAGGTATTCTCTCTTTTACCACGTGTTCATTACTGGACGTAGGTGATCACATCTGTACATAAT
The DNA here is from genome assembly GCA_001077435.1 of Glossina morsitans morsitans. NCBI lineage: Eukaryota > Metazoa > Arthropoda > Insecta > Diptera > Glossinidae > Glossina > Glossina morsitans. The sequence continues at coordinate 31,119 of CCAG010012724.1, forward strand.
GTTATTGCCTAAGTTAGACTATTAAGTAAATCCTCCTAAATCTTCTCGGCTCCTTGCTGTGTATAGAATTTCATTTATGGGTTCTCAGCCCAACAGCATTTCGTATATTGCGCAGGCACGACATTTGTTTTCCATGCAAGCGACCACGCCCTTCGATACGGCGTTCCACTCTTAAATGTAGGAGTTCATGTTTTTCTCCTCAATGTCTCGTTTTTTTCATACACTTTAATAGCTCGGACTAAGAGTTTATTCTTCCGAGGCCTTCAGCACTGAATATGCGATTTGCCCGCGATATTTTTACAATTCTATGGTAAAAGCACGTTTTAAAGACTTCCAGTCCGTTCATTGCACTGATTTTTATTGCCTACCATGCGAGAGCACCGACTAAACAAAGCACTTCAAGAAATGAAGATAAAGGAATAAACTCATTTCTCGACTTATTAGAATTTTCTAGTATTTCAATTCTTCTTCTTTATGTTTCTACATCGCTATCCAAAGCGTCGTGTAATGTAGATCTAAAGTATAAAAACTAGGGAATCCTTTCCAGAGTGGCATTTGCGCGTGAAGTTTTCGCTCGGCTTACGTTCATGAATTTGCTTTTGTTGAGATTTAGGTTTAGCCCAAATCCGTTACTTTGATCATTTACCGGTTGAACCATCGTCTGCAGACGCTGCCTATTATGTACTAGAACATTCGCATCGTACACATATCGGACGTTATTGATGAATAGTGCGAAGGCATTGGAGGTACGGATTTGGCATACAACCTATTGAACTATGGCCATTCCCTATCTCTTTTCCCACTTATTTTTGACCATTACCACATTACGCGTACCGGCGACATCTACTGAATTATTGGCTTATCAGGTATTTGTAATGCGTATTCGTCTATAGCATAAGCGAAACTATAAAATTAATTGACTCTTTTTTAAGCTTTAAATGATTAAATGATGAATAAAAATTTAATATACAATCGTAAAATTAAATTAAATAAAGCAAAAGGATATAAACATTTTGATCAATTTCCTACGCATATTTCCGTACATAACAAACGAAATGAAATAAAATGAAATAAAATGAAATTAAATTAATTGATAGTAAAGCTTATTGCGTAGTTGTAACACATATATATGTGAGAACGGGAATTATATAAATTATTTTGATTTATTTACAGATACTTAAGCTCGTATTTAATTCGAAAATCCGTGAATTGGTTTTTTCCCCGTTTACAAAGTCACATCAACGGTTAAAGTTTAAGCCGATATAAAATGTGTATATTTTTATTTATTTATTTTTTTTTTATTTTATTTTATTTCGCCTTTTTTTTTTTTTTTTTTTAATTTACATTTGCGGTTTGTGCTTTCTTCCGGATAATTAAAAAGCAGTAATTAATTGCGTTACAGGCTAAATTGATCACCACACACCGTTGGCTATAATGGTAAAAGACTTTCTGCCCATGTATACGACACTATCTATGTATGTGTATGTAACTTATGTATGTGTGTAATAATGTTGTTAAAGCGTAATCAACGCGTTGATGCATTAAAATTTTCTCTCGATTAACAAATAACATCAAATCGTATACATGTCCATAGTTAACAGATCATTTGTAATTGCATAATAAATTATAAACAAAAAAAAGGAAAAAATGAAAAACAAAAAAGGATATCGGAGTAGAGGATAACATAGATTATTGGCAAATGAATAGAAAAAGTTTCAAACATTATTACAAATTAATGTAGCGTTAAAACAGAGATTTCCAAACTTTAGTATTGTTGGAGTTAAAACTCTGGCAAATCAAGGGAAAAAAAGAAGGAGATCTTTTTGGGCTGAAAATTAATGTTTATGAAGTATAAGGACTTTTTCTTAGCAACAAACTTACGCCTACAATCAAATTTTTTGTTATTACCGCCTTTTTACGTTCCAATCAAATCTGATGTTTTGAACCATAAAACAAAAGGTTCGACGTCTGCCTGATAACAGCATGGAACCAAAAAAAAAAAAAATGCTTTCGAAATTTGCATAAGGAAGGAAGGAATGAAGGAAAGAGAGAAACTAGCGAAAAAGATAATTAGCAGCACCCACTAAACCACTCATTAATTTGGATCCATGGTCAAAAGTCAGTAATTTCATATCCCATAATCAGCGTATTCATGCCATCAGCATAGTCCTCATGTTCGAGCGTTGACGAGCTTTTAAAGGTTATAATTTTGAAAAGATATTAGCAAAGGATCAGCTTTTTACCTGTAATTTCTTACGTTAAAAGGGCAAAACGCCGCAAATTTTTCTTTTTAAAGATGCCAGCATTCTAGAAATCATATTACACAATAGCTTCTCTTTTTAATCTATGACATTGACAGTGGTCGTATGTTCACAACACTACGTAGGAAAGTCCTTTCTTTAGAAAGCGATATAACAGGTTATATCACTTATGGTAAAAGAGTATGTTAAGTTTAAGTGAATGTTTGCGACAACCAAAAAAGTGTGAGGTGAACCCACCTTTTATTATTGTCTGTCCGTCTTGTACTCTTGTGTTCGACCTGCAGACGACAATGTTTAAGATAAGCATGAAACCGATGGAGTCAAAGTTACTTTCTGAATCGATTAATGTTAGTCCGCCTGTCCGTTTCGTACTCTCGTGTTCGACCTGCGATTGACAATCTCTGAGGTATTGTGACGAAATTGGATACACCGACCTATTAGACCTATAATCCGACTTTTAACCCTTATCTTTACATCTAAAGACTCCTAAACCCCTAACAACTTAACTTTTAAAGATAAAAGATTAAGAAAAATGCGCTTGACTTGATTCCAAACTTGCTTGTATTGCCTTAATCAAAAGAATCGACTCGTTCCCAGCCCGTGGCGTAAGCATGGTAGAAGAATAAGACACCAGTTTCCAGAAAATTAGCGTATACTTAGTAATCTTGTCTTGTTGTACAGCATGCGCATAAACAGTGGCCATGTTCAAAGCCGTATACGGCCTCTGGTACTTAAGGACTTCAATTTACTCCTTAAAAATAAGTAAAACAATACTATCCACATCCCAATATATACCTTAAATTGTCACTATTGCCATGGCGATGTGGGTATCGCCTTTATCCGTTTTCCCAGTAAATTGAAATCCCACACTATAGCTGAAGTCAACCACGCCTGTGGTTTCCGATGATTTTTACCACAAAACAAGGAAAAGTCATCATAGTGTACACATATGCAAATATTAATTTCTGAACTTTTCATTACACTACAAATATCCTGCTTTCAACATAAGCTTTCATTTCATAATACTAACATACGACAACAGCAACAACATTGACACTGTAACCACATCATATTAATAGCGTTGCATGTCAATCAATTTGAGACCGTTGTTTAAATAAATATATACACACAAGCTTTTCGCGCATACTGATAAATGCAAACATTTAGCCCAACTATCCGTTATTCGGTCAGTCAATCAGCCACTAGTTTATTTACTCGTATACGTAGTGGTGGGGGCCTACAGTTTCAGTGGCAGTTAGCCATCCTGTGCTTATAGAAAATGATTAAATATGCGATAGCATATTATGCCACATATTTACTGACAGTACAAAAGCATCCAAACGAATGTATTGATGGATGCGCTCTTTTTCAATATATGACATAGCAAATTGCTTTTAAAGCAATAATAACAACGACAACAACAACAACAACATTTTGTGACAGAAATTAATCACTTGTTGAGAATATTTATTAATTTTATACGCTTTTATAATATTTAACTTTGTTAACGCGCATCACTCGACCACCACGCCACCAACAGATCTCAGAGCAGTCAAACAACCAAACGGCTTTCATCACAAAAACATCATAATATTAATGCTGCCAACGAAGCCTTCATAATATCATCTTTATGCCATTAAGAATATAAAGCGTAATGAATATGAGTTAAGTTGGTGCACTGCTGCAATGCAGTGATTAATTCTTAAGCGTAAAAATTTAATACTCAAGTCATAGACTTTTTCAGAGAAATAATTTCAATAATAATTTTAATATAACTAAATTAGGGAAAGAAAAAAAAATATTGCATATATTTATTTACATTTATATATTAAACAAAAAAAAAAAATTGAAATTAATTGAAACTATTATTATTTATTTGATTTTGTAATAATGGCACGACGACGTAACGACGTTTCATCTTTCTAATCTTTCAAGAACACGCGTTTCAGCCCAATTTGGTAGCATGTACGTAAGCAGTATATATGTGTATGCAGTTAGCAATGGTGGTGTGGCATGCAGTTGACTTTATATGTACGTACGTATTTAACTGCCTATACCAGCAACAAGTCAATGACAACTCTTAACGCTTAAACCAGTTACATACATTAAAGCAAAACAAAACAACATCAGTAAAAAAACGAAACAAAAAAAAAATGTTACTTAGAGAGTGTGGTATATAGCTGGGTACTGTTTGTTTCGTTTCGTTTTAAGTGGCCAAACCATATATGGCCAGAGACACTACCTTCCTTTTGGCGTCACGTTACTCACTATGTCGTCGATTGCCTTATTTGACAAAATACTCACAATTAATCTTAAACTATAATAAGTAGTTTACTCGGTCGTTTACAACAACAAAAACAACAGCAATAACAATTTCTAGAACCCGTTAATAAAAGTACTTTAACTGTTCAATGTACAAAACTCACGTTTTTATTGAAATTGTTTCATCTAAAGCTATTTCACGTCGCTGTAATAATATTCGAAAAATCTTTTCATCATGTATCCATCTATCCATATATCCATCTATCAATCAAGCTATTCACACCTTATAACTTGGACTTTTAAAGCTTGATTACAGAAATCCTGTTTTTGTAATATATTTCATTATATGCATATATATATATATGTATACAGTTATATATTATATATACATATGTATATATATACATATACATGTGTACACTTTTTTCGCAACTAAAATATTTGCGTATGACGTAGGCCTGTTAAAAATTTGCTATTTTGTCATAAGTGTAAGCAACCGACATAGCGACAAGAGCATTAACAATAATAATTACACGAAATTTGCATGAGCTGAAATAAAATCTTATATCTTGTCAGAGAGTAACAACATCAACAATACCGGCAGTTTGCGTGATATCGATCTCTATGGATATTTCGTTTTTTCATTTTTTCATTTTTTTTTTTCTTCGTAAAAGGTTAAAGTTATTAATGTGTCAAAATCCATTTATACTGATTAATTTCATTGTTTGGCCAATAAATTTTATAGAAAATTGAAATAAATACGCAGATACATTAGAAGATAGACACTGCAAGCAGAGAACAATATCACGTCATCAAGATATCGTTATCGGTATCCAGAGCCAGTAGCGATATAAAGCAAAGACCACACATACAAAAAAGAAAAAAAATAAAAAATAATAATAATAATAATAATAGCTCCACCAGCTATTATTATATCCACTACTGCAGTGAAAGGGCATACAAGTCTTGCCATTCCGCTTGGAATACACCAAACACATTTCACTTAAGGTAGTTAGAAAGTAAAAGAGAAGAAATATATATTTAATTGTCGATAATCGATTGTACCGTAAATCCGTTGCTGGTAGTACGGTTTTAGAAGGATTCGTAAATATGTCTCGTTCGCGTAACCCTTTGTCAATTTAAAACGCAAGAGAATTTATACTCGTTTTTTAATACTCACACAGCTCGCCCTAAATATACGATATTTGTATACAACATATTCAGTAATACAAATGTCATAGGCCCCCGGTCTGACATATATTTGGCAATACTGTTGACAGAGCCATATGACTTCTGGATCGTACCAAACTTCAAGCGATATATATCAAAATTTCATGTCATTCTTTCAGTTGGATTACGGACTTCTTACAGATTGTAGTTTAAAATTTTTTTCTTTCGGGGCCGGATCATGCTCATTTTCAGCTTTGTTTCTTGGCCATCAACCAAGAGGACATGTATCAATTTTCAATTTTATATTTCAACATGTGCGACAGAGAGATTTCTAATAATGGGCGGAAGACAGATCTCTGATGCAAAAACGAAAGAACAAGCTGTGTATATCAACAAACTACGATAGCGAGTGTCTTTCTACAAACCCATTTAAAATTTTTCGTCTTTCAAGTTTAGACTGACAAGAGTGATTAAAAATTTTCAAGTCAAGCTATTTTTTTATGGACTTCGTCGTAACCGTGATCTTAACGGGTAGATAGATGAACATGACTAAAATTTTTATCAAAGGGAACGGTCTCTAGCGAGTTACCAAAACCACAGAAACTGATTTAAAAAATGAACGTCTTCCGAATATTTGCTTTACATAACTTGCCTTAGTACGTCTTATTCGCCTGAAACAGTTATACTACTTGTCTCTTACCTCGCCTACGAAGTTTAAGAGAAACATCAAATATCCCTATTGACAAAAAGCCTCAATTCGTAACCTTTCCAAAGCCTAGCACTAATAAATTTTCCGTAAATGGAAATTTATCCCTGAAAGAAAATCAAACTTCGGGAATTTAATAAATAAAAGGAGTGATATTTTCATGAATTCTTGTGTTTTGCTCTTGTTATCAAACTTATATTACTTAATAAGGCTTTTTAATTGGGCTTTTTGAAGAAAGATTAACAGCCGTATTTTGCGCGAACAAAAAGGCAATCTCTTGCTAATGTTTTTCGTGACTTAACGACCTTATTTTGTAACAAGGTTTATATTGGCGAGTCTTACTGTGTCTTACTTACTTAAATAGCCATACGCTGCGGTCGCGATTCCACAATACAGCTACAGGTTAAGAACCTGCAGGCATTGGTTTTTTTTTTTTTTTGCTTGATTTCAATATGACCAATCACCTAGGCAATGACTGCTAGACGTGAAACACAGTGCAAAGAAAGAAAGAGAGTGGACGCAGTCTAATAAACGTGTGCTTCCACGGAATTAATACTCACAGTAGCTGCCGCCAGAGTATAGTCTACCGTACTTAGATTTGAATCTGCGAATCCCGATTTGGTAGTTGCGACTCTTATCTAGTCGGCTATGCGGCAGCCTCATAGATAAAGGATTTAAGAAGGTATACAGATTTAAGAAGGACAACAGGCAGAACATGCTGCCTGACAAGTAACATTAACTCTTTTGGAGGTTCACAAAAACTAAGCTCCAGAGGCATCCCTAGCGCCTGTCATTCTCCGCGAAGTAATACATCTCCCGCGTGAAAAAAGCAAAGAGAAAGGGCTGGAAATGGCTAGCACTGGCTAGCATTGGCTAGCAATGGATACGGTGTTTTAATTAATACAAACTTTCGTATTTAATATCAACAAGATGAAAAACAATAAAAATATACAAAAAGGTAAGATCTATATCTCTGTGTGTTAACGTCTGCACCTGGCGTGAGCCTTAATCAGACGGGTTGCCTACAACCATTGGCAAACAATTAAGTTGATTGAGGACCCCTCAGGGAGAGAGACAATTCCCGTTGAAGATGGCCTCGCTACCCTGATATCGCGCAATAGAAAATGGGTGTGGTCCAAACTCTCGTTTAGTAGTTTACGTTGAGGCCAATCTAAACACCTCTTAAATAGCTCCCCGGGAAACTTTGGGGCAACCACAGCCACCACGAATACTTCCCAAAGGGCCGCACCCAGCAGTCAGGCAAGAAGGCATTCGTCCGACATTCCGATGAGTAGTGTGCATCTTCCCGCCGGAGCAATCCTATTTTGGGCAACCTGACCCCCGTGGACATCCTCTAACTTCTTGGCTTATCGTTCAAGCAAGAACTTACACCAAGCTATACAACTTTGGGTGATCTCATACTGTACGCATTTAGCACTTGCCCTTCGACTATCCACACGTCCCTGAAGGCCGATCCTTAACTATCCTTTCTCAAGGAAAATAATGCTTCCAAGGTTATCGTCGCACAGCACACACACCCAGCTGTGCCCCAGCCCACTTGATATCGTTGGCCATTATCATTAGACGATCTCCACCAAGAGATCCAAATAGGGAAAGAAATGCTTCTTTTCAATTTAGAAAAGAGAGCTCATTCCGATTAGACCCCTTGAGCTTCCAAAGAGAAAAACCTGTTGCCAGGTTATAGAAGGTAAGATAATCACTATACCAAGTCTGCTCGAAAGCATTTATTATTTCAATCTGCTTACACGTCTTTGCCAAAAAAAAAGAAATTAAATTCAGCCACGTAGATAGGAAATTATGCCTTCCTTAATTACAGAAATAAGTCTAAGCAACAGGACAACTTCTTTCGATATAAGCGGCCATTATTGAAGTCTACTACTGGGCTGCTTAGCATCTGGTCTAGCGTTAAACATAACAACTCGGAGAAATCTGATACACTCTTGAAAGAATTTACGAGCATGACTAGCTTAATTGATGAATTACTCAACTCCCCAACCAGGCGTTGACTGCGCTTTAAGTATCCAGTATTTAAAAGGTTTTTGAGAAAAAAAAAAAAAAAATCAATCACTAAATGTACCTCAAATTCTTAGATAAGAGAATTGTAAGCAATTGATTATTCAATGCGATTGAAAATATTTTCCACGTTTTATATATGAAAAATAGTTATGAAACTCTTGAACTCTTCCTCAAAAGCGTAATAAGAAGAAAAAAAACTTTATTATGAAATTGTTTAACTGAATCATTAAATTCCAATAAACTATTTAACAAAAACTAATAAGGTGTGGGGGCGTTTTAACGCCCACTTTCAATAATAAATTATAAGCAGCCTACATTTTCTCTTTTTTTTTGCTGTTACTTTTAATTTTCGTTGCTATATACAACGAAATAAAACTCAAAAATTATTTAATATTTCTGTAAATTCTTAATCATCTACTATGGTCGGGGAAAGCGCGGAGTCTCTCTCTCTCTCTCTCTCTCTCTCTCTCTCTTTATCTATCTATCTCTCTTTCTCTCTCTGTCTCTCTACATCGCTCGCTCTATCTTTCTCTACTACTTTGAATTGCTTTCAGAAAACAAAACAAAATCACTCAGTTTTTGTGCTGGTGATCTCTAACCGCTAAATAGACACCCACACGTGTGTACATGAGATATATATATATCTATATATTTATATATATATATATATATATATATGTACTATATGTATCATAATATTAATGTATTTTAAATCCACACCAGCTACGACAGAACACAACAACTTTTATTAAACAAAACTCAAGTACACTTGTGGAGCTTTAAAAAGTAAACAAAACCAATGACGATCTTAAATGCGAAGCAAAACAAAGCGACAGTTTGTTGGTGGCGGTTGTTGTTATTGTTATTGTTTTTGTGTTATGCATAAAACTCGTGTTGGTCGCGAGCAGTTAGTGGGTTTCTCGGTTTCTTGGTCTAATGAAAATACATGTACAATACCAACAACAACAGAAGCAGCACCAACAGTAATAGCAATAGCAAGAGAAACAACAACAACAACAACAACAACAACCACAACAATCGTACACATATTAACAACAATAGAGCCCATTAAAAACTTACACGAGATGACGTTATTTGTTTAGCTTAATACAATAAAAAGATAAAAAGGAAAAAAGAAAGAAAAAAAGTCATTTGTGCCCGCTGATAGTGTTGGTTTTTAGAGGCACGCTTACACTATTTATTAAGTGTTTACGTTTGTGTTGTATTCGGTTCATTCATTGATCAAAACCACACACAATAATCAGCTTGAGTTATTTTCAATGGCTTTAGACCGGACACCGTTGAGTGGGTTGGAATTCTGTGTGTGGTGTTATAAAAGTTAAAATAAACACACACACACACACACATATATATATACATACGTAAACACATATACATGTACATCTTCATACACAACTCAAGTCAAGATCAAAACGCCTAAATCAACAAACACTCAATGTCGTTGTGTTATTAACAATCTGGTAACATCGGCCGGATCGTTGCCGTTACCCGCGCAGCAACAAATCAGCAAAAACCAACAGCAAACGCAACATTTTCTCAAAATGCAACCAACCAAATGTATTGGGAAAAGATTTACTTAATGTGTTTAGTTTAGTTCGCGGTTTGTTTGTATACGATCTGATCGGTTCGTTAACTAATGTTCGAAACACATTCATATGTGTGTTGTGGCCCGATCACAGTGCCTACAATACTGATGCAATATATTTTCGATTTCAGTGCATATTTAACAAATCTACCTTACGGACATAAGCGGCATAATAAATAAATAAAATAATCATCGGCGATCTCTTATAATAAAAAACAGGCAAACGTGTACGCAAGCCGACGCCGTGTTATAATATTTTTTATTTTTTTTTTTTTTTGGTTATTTTTTTCAATTTTTTTTTAAGTATTTCTTTCTTTCAAAATTATTTTCATATTATTGTCAACATATTAATTCAGTGAACTATTGCTACAACTACTACTACTACTACTGCTATCGAGCGCAACGCACGCATATTAGCAACACTCGGCCGTATTCATCAACAACCCGCTGTTGTGTACGCGTTATTTTTAGATTTGCGAATTTCATAAACATATAAAAAATAATAATGATTGTGGATACCATCGCATTATGTGTGGAGGAGTACGATAATGAAAAAAAGAAGAAGAAAAAATATACATATAAATATATTAAAAAGAATATCTAAATAGAAAAAGCACATGATACCATTCCCCATGAGAACGTACATAAAAAACGTGCCTGTGTTATCACAATACCAACAGCAACAACAACAAATGATAAACAGATATTATAGTGAAAGCATTTCTACTAAATAAAAAAATTGCAAAAAAAAAGTGAAACAAAAATTCAGCCAAAAATTAGAGAAACACATCTACAACTACAACAACAACAACAACCAAGTGATAAAAGTATAACAAGAATAAAAAAAAAAAAACAAGTAACAAATATCTTGTGCCAAAGATAACTGCAGCAAATTAGCTATAAATTATCACTCATACATTTATATATATGTACATGTGTACATATGTATGTATATATATATATGTATACGAACAACATATTAAGCCTGTGAGCCAAAATTTCAATTCTTTCTTCTATCCCCTAAAACAACAAAAACTTTAGAAAACAAACACGAAATATGTCCTCTTTCTTTGGAATAAATTAACAAGAAAACGTATTGCCGCAGCTTAGCTTAAAGATTTTCCGGTTCATTAAAATAAGAGGTAAATAATTTATAATATTAAGTAAATAGAAAATAGTGAAAGGAAAGGACTTCGATTTTGTTTTGTCTTCAATGACAAATTTAAGGCAATCCTTTGGATTTGTGTTTCTATAAAAATTATAAAATCTCTACAGCATATCTACAGCATGAGCTCCTTTACTTGAAGCTCCTTAACTTTAGCTGAATAGTAATTGCCGCCAAAGTGACTTTGAACGATTGATTTTTATATTTATGCTTGCGTTTGAAGTTAAGCTGAAGAGTGACTGACGCCGAAGCGGATTTGTATGGCTGATCTTTACTGACGAAACCCTTTTCAATATTTTCACTTTAAACTAACTTTCTGGGTAACGGGAGATATCCTTAATTGCGTCGCGATATAGTTAAGTTAAGCTGAATACATAAGAAGTCCGCGTTCGCAGGTTCAAAGTGCGTTGGATTTTACGTTGGTCGTAACTGTAGGCAGCGGTCAGTCAGATCCGGCACACACACACACACACACACACGCACACGCACACTCTTATCTCTTTCTGTCTTTCCGCATTTCTTTAGTATCACACGTATAGGGAATATCCCCCCGGAGTGATTCATCATATTGAGAAAGCAAAAAGTTGCTGGCTACTAGATGTGATACTAAGTCTCGTAGAAATTGCTTTTAGTGGCTTATCATCTTGCTAAAGAAAGTCTTTCATATATTTGCACCTTTATGTGGTTACTTGGATAACAGAATAAATTATCAATTGCGTCATGATATGACGTTGGACTTAAATTTAATATTAGTACTAATACAAGTTTCAATGACAAATTTTTATCTAATCTGAGAACTCAACAATTATGTTATGATGTCATCGAGCTGGTCATTAGTATTTACATTTATTAATAACTTCCGCCAATTTACTTAATCAAATTTTTGGAAGTTTTCGATTAGTGTATTAGACAAAGTCCATGGCTAATTAAGGAATAGTGAGTGTGTCGTCTTCATAAAGGGTTAATGTTCAAAATTATTAGTTCATCATAAGTTCATTTGGGACGAAAATGTAGTAAAATATCAAAAAGTTAAAAAGCGGTTAGGTTTCGTGGAAAATTTTTTAAATTAATGGCGATGACTGTTCGCATAAGTCCGTCCACAACCAGCAAGCACAACCCAAGGAGTGAGCTGAGAATTTCTCGCGAACTTTCTTCCAACAATGGCGATATTATACTAAACTATTATTTTATTGTGTCTTACCGTGTAAGCGTTCTCTTCAACTTTCAAAAAGACGATTCAAAACTCTAAACCTAAATCTATCTTAGAGTGTTGCCTATGTGATAATACTATGTCACAACCGAAAAAAAATGCCCGTTTTTTCGTACCAAAGGATTGTCAAATTTCTGTAACGCTTAGATAGATGAGTGGAAGGGAATATATAAAATTTTAAACAATAAGAATAATAGGATGGGCTTAGGCATATCCATCTGACCATCTGTACCTCCGTCCAAATTATCAATGCGTGTACAAGCTCGTTTATAGAGAGAGAAATTTGGCCGCAAATATTTTCTTAAGACTTTCACTTTCACTTTCAGATAGATTCTGTAAACCACCTACATCGGTCTAAGAATCCGTCCGTCGTTATTGGGAAAATAGTGTGTCGTCTTCCCGAGTAAATCTTTGTGTTGTTTCTTACATTTTTTCCTTCAAAATAATTGCAGTGAAAATGTGTAATAACGCTTTGGAATAGCGCATTCCTCACTCAGTTTTGTTACGGTTTTGCAATGAAAACCTTTCTCTCCATTTTCAATGTGATTAAATATTCTTAGTGAAGAACGGTTAACTAAAATGAAAGTTTACGATTGGATATGATAAAATGTGATCTAAGCCCCTTTTAATTTTTTTTATAATAAGGAAGACGCAGTTATCTTACGATGGATCTGCGAAACCTTCAGTTAGATATGTAAAGAAATTTTAACTTTTGTTTGCTTGCTGATACTTAAAGGCTTAGATCGATATGAACTACAGTTAGTGGAATGGTACTTTTGTGTGTATGTATCGGATTGTGCAGATTTTTCGCGATCACTTTGCTGCACGTAAGCCAAAAAATCAAAAAACAATATAGCTTTTTGCTTAGATCAAGATTTTGAATTGATTTACTCGCGTCTTTTTATTCATCTGTTCGTCTGTCCCTCTGTCCTTAATTGTGTATCGCGTGGCATTGACGTCACCATGTTCCAGTTCGATCTACTATGCTGTAAACCATACTTTAATTGCAATTAGCCGGAACTATAATGAATGCTCGATCGATAAAAGCGTTCAGCAGTGTACCTGCAGTTCCCAGCCTAGCCCTCTTGTTCTTCTTACTTCTTGATTGTCACATTGTCTGTACATAAAACGCAATCGTTTCTAGGACTATTTATAAGCTCGGCGCAAATTCGAATCGACCAATTATCGCAACACCCAATTAGCCATAAAGCATTGAAATTTCTACTTGGTAATTTTCGATCTTAGGAATTATATATCGCATTCAAGCGGATTACGATTTTCTTATGTCTCATTCACATTTTCTTGTACTTCGTGCTTAATTAAGTATAAAGCATAGAAATGACGAAAAATATCCCATACTATAGTAGCATTAACATAATCATCATTTGTCTCTAGTTTATATATAGAACACAAGAAAATATGACTATATTTAGAAAATGTGAAAAATCTAAAAGGGAATTAATGCCAAGACCACGACAACATAAACGAACCAACACCACGATATAATGTTAAAGATAATAAAATATATGAGAAGAGAAACTTTACACATCGAAATAGAAATAGTGTGAATGACTTAGTATGCGAAAAAAAAGAGAAGATATCTAGATACGATGCAACTGGAAGTTTCATATATTTTTTCTATTTTTATTAAATTTATTTTAAATGTTTTTGCCATGTACTAACAAATATAATGAAATGAAACGAACATGAGATATTATTCAAATGCTTCTAAAAGTCTAAAGCGCTCTTTAGATTTTCAGACATAAATATATCAGAATATTTTCTTTATGATATATAAATATAAGAAATATATAAAAAAAAAGAACTGAACTGAAATTTGCATACTAAATATGCATGTTTATTGGCTCTTTTAAGAGGGAACGCCACTGGAGTCTTTGCAAATAGTCAGTTTTTTTATTGGTTTAAGAGAAATGCTTTGAAGTTTCTAGAATATGGGGGAAAATTGTATTGCAAGAAAATCATATTCGGTCATGACTGAATCTTTTATACCCATCGCCGTTATCGTAAAAAAGAGAAAAAAATTGAAAGAACTAAATTTTCATACTCTCCCGTATTGACTAGGCGCAGTTGATTTTTTCGATTTTCAAAATAAAAGTTTTCGTCGAATAGGCGTGTGGGCGTTGTAGGCGAGGCCTTGGAAAAGTTGAGGTTACTTCCAAATTCTTTTGCAAATTTGCAGGCGATATCTTCACTTTTGCAAACGAAAGATTGTTCACCACAGATACTAAGCTTTTGGGCGGACGGACATACAGGCAGATAAACAGACAGGTTTTTATATACTTTATGGGATTTTTCAAGCTTGCTTCTGTGCGCTGTAAATGCATTGAAAAAAATTTTAAATTTTGATACCCTATGATCTTTGTAAGTTCCGCCATTTTGTACATGTACTACAGCATATAGTCTATGAATAATGAGCAAAAAAACTTTTTTTTATTCCTTTTCAAAAACAAAAGTACCCTCATTTTATATAAACGTGCCGTTCTACCGATTTTCCAACTTTTTGTCGACAGCTTCATTTTTGCGGACACAAAAATGTTTACTACAGACGGGCAACCTGATACTGATACACTTTGAGGGGTCTCTGAAGTCCCCTTCTGGGAATTGTAAACGTATTGGCAAATGAATATACCCCCTCGGCTTTCGAAGATGGGTATAAAAATACATGCTCCGTAAGGTTTTTACCAATTTCAAATACTTTACTTACCCACCACCGAAGGATGAGGAGTATAGTCATTTCATCAAAACGTTTGCAATGCCCAGAAGGAGGCGTAAGATACCCCACGAAGTATGTATACTTCTGACTATCGTCTGTCCGTCTATGTAATGTCTGTTCTCCTGGTCGCAAAAATGAAGCTACCTTCTTCAAATTTGGCACTGGAAATTCCTGCATGCAGGTTGGTATTGAAAATGGGCCAAATCGCTCACAGTACCACGTAAACTGAGAGGAATGTGAAATTGTTTTTTTGCTCATTACTCATTACAGACTACAGTGTACAAAAATTCGGACGTATTTTCTATAGATGATGATGTAGTATATGTGCAAATATCAGAAAAATTGAAAGTGCTTACAAATATTATAATGTATCAAAATTCAATTTTTTTTGAGGTACATTTAGAGCGCACAGAAGCACGCTTCAAAAGCTCCATAAAATGTATAAAATCTTGGCCACTTGTCATCTGTCCGCATGTCCGTCCGCCCAAACGCATAGTATCCATGGTAAACATTCCTCCGTTTGCAAAAATGGAGATATCGTCGAAGATATTTGCAAACGAATATAACAATGACGCAAACGCCCACTATAACGCCCACATGCCTATGCAACAAAAACTCTGAATACTTTTTCTTTCCGTGTTTTTTTTGCTTCTTACTCATAAAATACAAAGCATAAACCATATAAATTTCGTTTTATTCTGAGAATAAAAAAGGAGCAGCCGCGCCCACCCCATATTGTAGAATATGAATATGTAGTCCCTATCATTTTTTTGTAGTCTTTTCCAGAATAACGGCGATGGGTATAAAAGATTCTGTCATGATCATATATAAATTAGTTTCTTGTTATCAGATTAAAATAAATTTCAAATTGAATTCCGGATCACCAGCATTTTCCTGTTTTTTGTCAATTTTTGATAAACTTGTCTTCTAAATTTCTATAATATATATATACATATATATATATACATATATTCAAATTTTCGTTCAATACATTTTTAACACTGTCCGTAAATACTACTGCCATGGCAGAGAACTGACTTCCCTTTATTTCTAAATGTTCTTTTTTTTGCACAGTGTATGGAAACAATGCTTGAATTAGATGACCACCGTGCTCCGTTTCACCCTTACTTATCACTCTACATATTTTTCACCTTATTTAATGTGTAAGAATATTCAAATTCACGTTTCTTAAGATTTGCTTCATTCCTATAAGAAATAACTTATAAGGGATGGCAAAGTATTCGTGTGTGCAACCCATACACAAATGGAGATTTTTGCTTGACTCTGTTTTTATACATAGAATATTAGACAAACGAGCATGTATTCAGCAATAGAATGACTGCCGTAATTAGAGATAATTCCCACTCAGACGGATATATATTCCCCTTAAGAAGATATATAGATAAGCGGAAAAAGAACTTCATTACCCGTTTGAAAGCATATTACAAAGTTTAATGCCATTTTTCTCGAAGCTTTTCATTTAAAGAGAGAACGCGCTTTAAACGCGTTTGTTGGATAGGATTTGCGGATTTGTGTGTTGCTATCAATCGCGATAAGCCCAGAATTTCCTTTTCGCCAGCATAACTCTTTCAACTTGGATTTTGATCATAGAACGAAACCTAGAATTTTGAGTTTTCCCTTCTTTCGTTTCTAAGCAGCGTCTAGGGAAATATAGAAAAAGCCCCACTTTACTGCCTTGAATTTCGCAAAAATCATTAATTGCGGAGTCCTGTTTAGTGGAAAGTAAGAAATTAGCGCCTCTATGCCATTTACCACTATGTGGCGTGATGGGACTTCCTGTGAAGCGATAATTTACTTTGTAAATACAAATGGACGGCAGGTGATGTGGCAAAGGCATCACAAGACTACGATCTAAGGCATGTCGTATTAAATCACGGCGAAATATTCAAAAGTACAATCAATACAGTCCGAAGTTTAGTATCTGGCCTTGCATTGATGGCTTCTCAGGCGAAACCCAAAGTTTTATACGATAATTTCTGTGCGATTACCGTTGTCCCCAGCTTGTCAAACAACTCTGCAAGTGAGAGTAGATAACCAGATATGAAAGAGTGGTATAGTCCACATCCTCCGCTCTGGGCAAGGCAAGGCCTGTCAGCGCCTTTAATTATTTAATGACCTTCCCATTGCGGAAACCATAGCCAACACGTGTGCTGCCCAAGGCCGCATCCAGCAGTCGGGTCTCACACGCTGATTCAACCGAAGTGCCCACAACGGTATCATTTCTCTTTAGACAATCTTACGCATAAGCAAATCTGATTTATTGATGGGTGGGCGCGTGGATCCAATAGTTGAAGCCTGTAAAGCATTGGGATTACCTGCATTGCGCATATTCTTGTATTCGGTCCATATACTTCCTTGATTGCCATCCATCTTATTCCCTCCCTGACACCAGTCCAATGTAATCAGCAGCAACCCACACCACTACTACAGCTTAATAACACGCAGATCTGCTTCTTAAATCCTGAACGTCCATAGTAGCCGAATGCTTAGTACAAAAGTCTGACACTCTCAATGACTTCTCCTAGAAGATTTACATTTTTCTTGGAATTCGATGCCAATTCTTTAATTTCAAATTCTATTTCCACTGAGTATAAATCTTCGCTAGTAAGATATACGTAGATCGTGAATACAGTGAAATCTGCATCTGTTGAATCTGTTGTAAATGCAACTTTTGATTGTTTCATTTATTATATAATCTCCATAATTACCAAGAACAAATTGTCATCTTTTCTGCAAATTTTTAATCCCGTTCTTATTGAAATCCAGGGTTTGCGAAGCAAAATATTAGCCAAAGTGCTCCCCTACATAAGTAACTATGACTGAAAAGACGAGAGACAGAGAGAGAGAGAGAGAGAGAGAGAGAGAGAGAGAGAGAGAGAAGAGAGAGAGAGAGAGAGAGAGAGAGAGAGAGAGAGAGAGAGAGAGGAGGGAGAGAGCGAATAGAGAGAGAGAGAGAGAGCAATATGCGGTGAGTATGGTGGGTGCGCGTTAATAATTTCCATTGCAATTCTTCGATTTTTCCAGAGCGAATTTCGCTGTATGGGGCCGGGCGTTTAATCAAACTGCAGTATTTTTTGTGGACCAAGATGCCCTTTTAGGCTTGTCGAAACGTACGCAAAGTAGGATTTTTGAATGAATATTTTAAAAAATGTCACTTTTTTATTAAGATACGGTTTTCACAATGTTTCCTTTATCTCCATAGATTCAAAATTTCAATTTGTACTTGAAAACTATCGAGCTTGCTCGAGTTTATTGTTTGGGTTTTTGCTTGCAAAAGTTATGCACATTGGCGGAGACTGTCGTGTGCTGACGCGCTATATAGTCGAAGTATCAGATACGTCAACGTGACATCCTGTTAGGAAGTCTTAACCGCATGGTGTATAACAACGCAGGAAATGAAAATACGCCACTAATCGTCACGGCGATCGTTAGTTGACAGGTGCCAGGTGGAAACAGGTCATGTTGATACGCTCATATCCCGGCCTCTGATGAAATCGAGGCCCATCTAAAATCGTTGTCTTTTTATGGATCGAGCACCCGATTGCAGTTCAAAATATCAGTCGCCTAGAGATATGTTCAACTACTCAGTCGATCGTACAAGACGGAGTTTAAGCACATGTATCTTTCCACTTGCCGGTTATTCTTTAAATAAATTTACTCCTTTCATATGCCTAAGTTTTCAAAATGCGGCTACCTGTTTGGTCTAAAGGTCATAAAAGTCAGTAATTTTATTTTCACCACCAAAAGTTACGGCAAACACATCATTCACAATTAATCCGTGTTGCTGTAAAGCTTGCTGAGCACTAAAAAGTAAATTTATAAACAGCAACCTTTAGAAAAGGTAACGTACAGATTGTGTTAGGCTTTGATGCGCAAACAAGTGCAGGGGAGCAAAGAGCAGAAAAAAAATTGTATCGATACCTCTTACACGCCTTCTCAAAATTATTCTATCGTAGTAATTTATATGCACATATCTCGATATATATGCAAATATTCGTTGCTATAGTTTGTTTAACTTTTTTTCACACCCTTTCTCTTACCTCCGCGTGAATGTGGTGCAAGTCAAGGTAAATGTTCTCAATGTCTTTTTTTTCTTTCTTCCTATCTACCTGATGCCAGCAGATGAGTAAACATTATTCGATGAGAACTCCTTAACGATATTCATATATCATTAAATTTGAAACTTTTTGAAGTGTAAAGAGAAGAAGACATTTGCTTTCAATTTCGTAGACTGTTAATGACACAATTTCATTAAAATTACATCAATAATATTTTTCATATATTGAAGAATCTCAGTTATTTACTCTCATCCACTTACTCACCCATTCACTCATTCACTCACTTTCTTAGGCACTCAATTCATTCAATATATTGCATGTTCGTGCGTTTTCTCAAATAATTTTCGCAAATGTTCTTCATGTTTCTATAAATTTAATTAAAATCCTTGCAAACACATGTTAGCAATGCATGACTTATGAATAAACATACATATACAAGCATACATATACATATACATACAAGCATACTCATGAACAATTTACCAGATAATATGATAGCAATTAACTCAAGTTGAAAAGTAAAACTACGGAACTAACAAATAATAGATTCATATCCTGCGACTAGAGGGAGCTCTGCTTTTCTGCTGCTGCTTATCTTCAACTTCTATTATATAATGTAGATTATAAAATGCAGTATACGTAAGCTTCTCGATGTAGTTGTATGTGCGTAGTTGTATGTCGAAGATATTTAAGAGCCTTAACAAATCTGAACTAGAGTTATAGCCCTTTGCAAGTGGCCAAATAAAGATTTCGAAAGAGAACGAAATTACGATATAGTACATATGTAGAAGAAGAAGAGGAAAAAATCTTGCTTTAGTAATGTGTAGTGGAATGTAATGAGAGATAGTCGTTTATGTGAGAAATCGTAACAATAGTCGAATTGGAGTAGACGTTTTTAGTATCTTTAGTTTACTGTTAACATTTTTAATAAGAAAATTAACAGTGCAGCACAAGCACTGTCAATGCTAGTGTGTCAATAGTAATAGTAAAAGAAGTGGTGTAACAAAAACAATAGTAACAGTGGTATAAGTTGCAGAGGACCATATTGTACTGCAAGTGATACATCCATTCCGGTGTTAACGTTACCAAAGCAACGCACACCCGGGGTCTTATGCAAGTGTCAAATACTTAGCTATCATTCTTCTGCATTCACTTATTGATATAAATTACGCAGTTGAAAGAAGACAACCATAAAACGAAAATGATAGAAGTCTTGTTAATTAGTCAACAAAGCATACGAAAATGCTTTATAAAGAGAGAACGAAGAATTGCACCGCAAAGATTTATGTATAGTAGACGTTTAAATACCGTATCACAATCACAGCAATTAAGCAGTCAAGAAGCGAAGAAACATCACCTTTCTAAACACCAAAGACTTACAAGCCAACAACGAGTCAAAGCAATAGGTATACAAATCAAATTGAAATTTAGAGGAAAATGTAAAAATCTCGTACGACAGCAAATAGCAACAGTAAGGAGTAGTGGGAGACGATTCTTGCGTGCCATGCACAATACTAGGTAAGCAACTAGGTTTACGGGTGGCGTTAATTGCATCCGTAACGGGCAAATGCATGTCTTTGGTCTATTCCCGCTAAATAATTGTCTCAAAATCTACGGCAGACTGCAAGTTCGTTATTCCACGATATGAATGTAGGATGAGGGCGCCAATATTTGCGTTGAAGTTTTAAGGGATCATAGCTGAATGCGGATCACACAGAGGATAGGCAGACGTCCTCGGCGGAGGAAAAAACGAAAGTAAATTCTTCATAATCCCGAAATCCATGTACTTTGTGGATGTCTTTGTTTCTTTCCTATCGAGGGACAGGGGCATGTTCATTTAGTCGAAACGTTTATTAAACGTTTATACATGTGTTCAAACAGGATCAAAGTAAGAATCGTTCTAAGCATGTCCGTCGGCCCGTCTGTCTGTTTTTGTAACGTCTATGGTAAACAATCTCACAGGACATGCGCACGTGGCAACATAAGGTAAGTAAAAAAAAAAGGATTTCGCTCATTAGTCATAAACTGCAACAATGAATACTTGTATACGCTGTTTTAATATCAAAGTGATGCATATAACAGTTTCGGCCACAGCCAAATATATTTTTCTTACTTGAAATATTAATCTTTTGCTTTAGTCGCTTATCATATCGACAGATATTGTCTACGAGTAACGAACCAGTAAAAGTACACCACAAAGTAACAATCTTGTTGTCTCTCCACACCGTCGCTGGAAAGTCAACACCATCGCGGTAAGAAATTCTTCTCTCTTAAAGTCACCTAGGAATCGCCGTCTTCACTAGATCCTTCTTGTTCAGAAGTCTACAATTAGACGATCTGTTCTGTTATACAATTCCGACATGATAGATCCTTTGTTTTGGCAAATACTGTGCCAGGGCCAATGATGTGTAAAAGTTATCGGGAACAAAAACACTATGCAAAAGATGCTTCCACATAAAAAGATATTGGGTTTTAAATATGCGACGTAGATCTATATCACTAGGCATGTAATGGTGAATATGATGCGAATATATTTCTTGCAAGCAAAGCTATTTTTGCTGTCTTTATATCTTCATCGCGAACTTAAAACACATGTACTCCTTACGTTTATGCATGCGTGTGTATGTGCAAATAAATGTTAAACACTTAATACCGTTGTTTACCTAACAGCACTTTTCGAATGAATTTATTTGTGCAGGCCTCTAACTATATATTGATTACATAGCTATGTTGTTCTACGCGCTGTTCATTGTTCAGCCAAAGTGAAGACATGCCAACGTATCCGTTGTTTGTGTTAGTAAATGGCGGTAGCGGTAATAAGTAAAACTATTCAATTACGCGAAAAGCGCTTCAAATGTAAAATTTCCTGTTAGACCAATTATCGCACGTTGTAAATTGAGAGAGAAAATTGCACAGACACTTATACACTTACACACATGCACGAATATCAGCACTTTTCTGAAAATGCTTTCTTCACGATAACCGAACACGTTATAAACATATAGCAACTTTTGGTATTGGGCTGTGTGTATACTATAGCGAAGTGAGCTCAATGTTGTTCTTACAGTGCATGCATGTCAACGTCAAAATGAAAATTAAGTTTTCGTGCAAAATTCTTCAACAAATTTCTATCGAAAATTATGTACACAATCAACGATAAAATCCAAAATATTTCCGGTCGGAGGAAAGAAACTAAAGAGAAGGCAGCAACAGCAGTAGCAGTGGCAGCAGCAACGACAACAACAACAATACCATTTCCTTCCTTCGTAGTTTCCTTTTAACTTCCTATCATGTATCCACACAATCTCATCAGATTGTTCACTCAAGTGATAGACTCTTCATGCAATAATAACAATAACAATAACAAAAAGAAAAGCGCATATATATACACGCACACACTTATACCTATTTGTATTTATTACAGATGCTACTTTTTGTTCAATACAGATCATTACAGCGTAGCCTTCCATTACTGCTACAGCTTTGCTGCTGAATATGCTGCATATACGTATGTATGTTTGTATAATTGCAAAGGCGGAGGTGTTTTGACATATTAAGTTTATACATTAATCTTCCTGAAGAGATGTGTTCAAACATGCACGCACCTGCTTTTCATTGTAGTTATAGTTACTTGTTAAGGGTTTATCTGAGCACTTCATTTATATGCGGTATAGAATACCGGTAAAATGTGAAGATCATGTGATTAGTTCAAATTTGCTAACAAAATACAGTGAGGACGAATTCTTCTTCATTCGAAATAGTGACAGAGTGATGAAATTATATTTTCCACTTGGCTTTATGAATATTATGTGTAGTGTAAATAGCATATCTAATACTAATACGAGTTGGATGGATACTGAAAACCAATAAGAAGGCCAGCTAAGTATTTGTAACAAAAAGAAATACAATGCTTCCTAAATATATGTAATCAGCCTGAACATTGAAATCGATTTGGATATATCTGTGTATCTGTCCATTCGTTGAATATAAGATGACGACCTCGAACCTTTTTTATAAATTAGGAGTGATGAACAAATTTTTTATTTATCGCCCTCGTCAGATTTGAAAACCAATACAAACGGTTCCGGCGTTTGCATCTAGTCCTACAATTTGACCCATAACTCTTGCGGAGTTGCAACAAGCGCACAAATAAAAGTAGTAATAAGCTGGAGCTGTACACAAATAAGATCGAAAAAAAACCAACAATTTTTTGTTTTTAGTCTCGTGAAAATATTTCTAGAACAGTAGAAATTACGTGGTCTCGATCGGTCTACTCCCACAATTGTTAATAAAATGTAAATAAATTAGAATCGCAATTATAGCAATCGACTATCGATTAACTGTAGATTAATTATCGATTAACGATAAAATTGTAATTCCATTTATATTCGATTTAAAAATTGTTGATTAACTATCAATTAATCCGTTAAGCGTTCATTAACTGGCGATTATCTATCGCTTATCTACCGACTAACTACCGATTAACTGGCGATTAACTGTCGATTAACTATCGGTTAAAAACTTCGTGTCGATTAACTATCAATTAAGTATCCGCTAAATGCTAATTAACTGTCGGTTATTCATCGATTATCTATAAATTACCTATCGATTCACTGCCGATTAACTGCCGATTAACTGTCGATTATCTAACGACGAACCATCGATTAACTGTCGAGTAACTGCCAATTAACTATCTATTATCCATCGATTAACTGTCGATTAACGATCGGTTAAGGATAAAATTTTTATTTTTTTCAATTTTTCTAATTAGCTGGAGGACGTCGAAACCACAATTCAAGAACTTCCTGCTAGTGAATGCAACAAAATAAAACGTGTTATACCTACCTGCAAATAAATGTAATAGCAACGATTATGGCACATGTTTATCTAACGTAACTGCCACGTTTGTAAAATACGTGCCTGATAATTATAATTGCAGTAGAAAAACACAACAAATAAACATAATTTTTCGTAAATTGTGCTATTTCATTCACACGAATGACAGTTAACATGAGGGACATTAGAGAGTAGAAAAACGATAGCGTGAAAAAGCATTCAATGCTCTGAACATGTTGCATACATACACTGCGCGCCTATTAGTAAGCTGGTCACAACTCCTTCTGGACCGAATATGCAAGCGGCTCTAAGACATGTACGGAAAGTGATAGCTTTATTGAAATATCTTCCCGGAATCGAAAGTTATAGACAAGAATTTGATATAACTGCCAATGTTCTCCAAGGTTCTTTCAGTTTCTTTTACATTGTGGGCGTGCATGTGGGCAGATTACATCTGTTCTTCAGTTTTAACGAACTGATTTTTTATTGTTTTCCTAAATAAAAGCAAATTTGCAACCAATACTGCCACCACTGTAAAGTAGAAAAAGCTAAAAACCAAAGTAATCTATAAAAATATATGAAAAACGCGTGGAAGAGTTAATGTTATTGCTTATGCCTGCTTAAAAAATGCAAATATAAATACAAAAATTACAATAAACATATGCAATGCAAGACAACGCAACACAACCGAATGTTTCACTTACTTATCAAGCAACAGCAACAGCAACAAGTTCTTAAATATTTGCTGCACTCTTTCAAGGTTTTTCGAATTTTTGTTTTTCTTTTTCTTGCCACAAAATTTTATAGACAGATGGGTAGAAGTGAGTGTATATGTAAGTATTCATTAAGCATTTCGTGCTTGCCTTACACACAAACACACAAACACATACATACAAATTGAATTTTTGATGAATTTATAACATTTTTTACAAGTTTTCCATCAAGATTAACGCTTTCAACTTTCCGTAGAACTACAAGTTTAAGTTATTTTCGTACTCGTGTTAATGAAAAGGATACACACTGATAATTAAACATGAGGGTAAATGTAAGAGTGTCAAAAATTTGCAAATAATTTCGTTTTAACTTTTAAGTAAATAAATTTGCTTAAAAGTTTTGTTTGTCTTTAATAATAATAGTCGCTTGTATATATTTTGATCAACGACATTTATCGATGAAAATGACAAAATAGCGAGAAGTATCAAAGCACACAATAATTAATTTAATGATTTTTGACCTTTCTCTGCATATAAATAACAATTTTTAATTTAGTATTACTCAGCTATTCAGTGAGTACAGACACTAATCGAGGGACGTTCAAAATTGCATTTTCGGCATTCCTTGATCTTGTTGTTTGATTTGAAGAAATCTGGTACCGAAGAGCATCAAACTTTTAGAACCTTATATAGTGACACTGGTCTTTCATATCTCAAGCGTCGACTATACCTTCAACGCTTTCAAAGTATAAGACGAAACCCGAAAACCCCCCAATACCCTCAAGAACTTCTAAACAGCTTAGCAGTTGAAGAATCAAATGTTTTTAGATGCGATGGGAATGATCCAAAAGGAGCGAAAATGGCTACCGCATGAATTGACTGAAAATGCCATTTCGAACACCGAGGTTTCATTGCTTGCCCGGCAAACAAATAAGACTCTTCCGTGGCGCATTTTGACAGACGATGAAAAGTGGATCCACTACGATAATCCCAAGTACAAAAAGTCAATAGTTAGTCCAGGAGAGCCATCCACATTGCCACCGAAGCCATAAACCACGGCCATAAAAGTTTTGCTGTGCATATGATGGGATCAGCAAGGCATAGTGTATTACGAGTTGCTAATCCCGAAAGAAACTGCTTTTGCTGATGTCTATGCCCATGCTAGTACACCTAGCCAGACATCGTCTTCTGATTACCACTTGTTCAGATTGAGGCAGCATGCCATGTGGCATTCAAAAGACGGAAGAATTGCGAAAATGGATCAAAGATTGGGTCGCTGCCAAACCAATATCGTTCTTCCAAAGCGTTATCGCCACGTTGCCAGAAAAATGGGAAAAATTTGTAGAAAATGATGGGAAATATTTTGATTAAGACGTATTGTACCAATTTTTCTCAATAAATGACTTTCTTAAATGAGAAGATGATCAAAATATATATGCAAACATCAAATATACTACGAAGGCGAATGATTTTATCTCCAAGTGGTGCCGACTTGCATATAAACCGCAAAAAATATTTTTATTTATTTCTATTCTTATTTCATAACATTAGCTAATGTAAACAGTCAGTATACAAATTTGAAAAAAAGGATATGGGAGCAGTTAAAACACTAAGTTCGAGATATGAGAACTTTCCATGGTTCAAATCTAATATTTGCATAATAGGTCTACAGATAAATTCCTACTGTTTTACGATAAGATTCGAAAGATTTTAAAGCATACTTGTGACAAAGCTCAACAATCGAAGTACGCACCATCATTATCGGTGATATTTTGTCATGTATCGAGCAAGTTATGAATGGCCTAGTGATAGGAACTTGTCGATTTGGAGGCGAAATAGCCACCGACCCAATTTCTCTGCAGAGCTGCTGACTGGGTAAATGATTCCAACTTTGCACCCTTACATGTAAATTATTCACTTGGTTGTTTTTGCGCGAAGCGGACAGATTTATGCGAACTTGCATTGTTTTCACGACTACAATTTTTCGTCCAAAATTTCACAAATTATTTTCTAAGCGTTTCTAGCTTACTGCATTTGCATTCTTGGCCAATTTACTCATTTTCCGATCTTCAAACGCCTTTTTTTTTTTAAATTAAAAATGCAGTCCCACCTCTTCAAGTTTCGGCATATAATGAACAACAGGAGGTAAACGACAAAAACTTATGCCGTTGGGACATCAATATCTAAGTTATGTATACCTGAAATTTCGGGAAACTTGAAGGCGTTGGGTAAGTTTTACGAAGCAACCCATTTCAACGGGAGGAATTTATTTGTACACTAAGCTATGCATGAGTATACGGGTATGGAACTTGTGATAAATTTGGGGGTACGATCCACAACTTCGAAAAACTGTGTAACATGAACAAGCCACAAACATTTTCTTAGAAAACCGTGCAAAAAAGTAATAAAGAAATGCATATTACGCTTTATAAAATAAAAAAAATTCATTTTTATTACAAATATGAATTAAGATTAGTGAACAGTGAAAGTTCAGTCCATAAGTCCAACATGCAAAAATTTAAATTTAGGTTAAGAATAAAAATCAATTGCGCATCACCAAATAACAAACGCCATTAACATATATGTGGGCATACAGCCACTGACTTCTGATCACAGAAGTCAATCAATTAAATTTTATTGCTGTGTACAAAAGTTTCTGTGAGACATTGTCAAAATTAGGATTAAGAAAAAAAGTTTATTTTTTTGATTTGTGGTAGAGCAATAAGCTCGTGTACATACATAGCAATAAGCTCGTGTACATAAAGTGTTTTTGCTCGTACTGGTGTAAAAATCGTGTAAAAATGACCGTGTAAAAAAGATTTGCTTACACACACAATAGCAAAAATATATATGTGTATACACAGATAGATCTATACATATATGTATATGTGTATACGGGAACATTAAGTGATTTGATTCTTAGAAATTGTTTCTTAAAAGAAAAGTATCGGAATAGGAAACGTCCATGCATAGAAGCCATTCAAGTTTTTACGACCTGCGTGTCAAGATCCAAACTTTGTGAAGAATGAAAGATATTTGCTTGGACTATAATGGCCAGAAAAACGAGCTGAGGCATCAAACGATGCTTAACTAAGGAAATATTGAGAAACTTTGTCGGTTTAAATGGCCTCGGTAGCATATGTTCGCTTTTGATTCAGATAATTTTAAACGATTCTTGTGAGGCGGGGAGGCCACAATATATCCGAAAAGTGTTTTTTTACCGATTCTGAGTTAAATGTATTTCTATTATTATTATTATTATTATTATAATTTACTTAGACCAAAGAAATCAATTCTAGAACTAAAAGTAGGATGAGCATTGCGAACATTACAAAATTTTGTCGTTAGTTGTGGATGTATTATTAAACCGATCGTGAGCCTTTTTACGCTGAATATGCATAATCTTTTTAGAAATATACTATGTTCACAGGATCGAAAGTTATATACGACAATTTGAAACGAAAAAAATGATATTTTCCGAGGTTGTATGATGATCGCGGTAGGATCGTCGGACTCCGGATTGTCTTGAACGTCTTTTCAACCACCTATACACGCAATGTAACATTTCAAAGTTTTCACCACATGTGGTACAAGGATATATTAGGTTAGTGCAGATGTTTGCACGACCCAGAAGAACATGAGATGGGGTCATCTTTTACTATACCGGCCGATTTAAAATCGTTTTCTGAATCGATGTAACCTTGGCCCAGGTCGCAACTTTGACAAAATTTGGTAAACTGACGTGTCTTTGTCCAAGGACAATTTTTTTCTAAATTGACTCTTGTTCATTTTATTTATTTTACTTTCCTAAGCGTCGGAACTGTCTGCGAATTGTTACATGAGGATTGTAATCGGAGGCGCAAATGTTGTTAAATACAAAAAATTCTCCTTTACCTTTACTTTTATCCAAGATATCTATTTTTTTTTTTTTGTTGAATTTCTTAAACGCAATAATATATTTGATCAACACTTTTATTGTTTTTAATGCTCTTTATATATGTTTATCTATCGATGGCTTACAAAGCGTTTCTTTCCATTAACTTAAATCTCCTATGATTATCGAGGGCATTTTAAAAGTTACAATTCATACCTTTTTTGGCCATACTGCCATACCGCCACATACACAATGTCCATTCATTCATGCATTCATTCATTCATTCAATCAATCATTTGATCTAGTTTATCCAACCACACATATATAAAGATATTAAAAAACAACAACAACAACAAAAACTTATTGGAAAAATTATTAATTAAAATTCAATCACATATATCGATAACGTTTATTAGTAAAACAATGCCAAAGTTAATTATCGAATATTTTTGTCGCTGCACATTAACTTTAAAAACAGATTAAATAATATTTCTCTCTCCGTGTTCGTATATGTATACGTGTGTGTGTGTGTGTGTGTGTGTGTGTGTGTTTTTCGTTATGATTAATAATTTAAATCCTTAAAAGGAGAAAAATGCAAGTAAGCGATATCTTGCACTGACAGCTTACTCTTACAAGTACAGAAAAACCAAGCAATAACATGTTTCTCACGGCTATGTGAAGTACTTTAATTAGCCAATATATAAATGTTTCCATTTTGTTTTGTTTTTGTTTTTTTTTTTTTTTCTATTGATATTTAAGCTTAACTATAAAAATAGCATCGAGTTAAAAACATCTTTATAAACTTTTATGTTTACAAAATTGAATCGCAAACAGTTCATCTAACACTAAACACTGTGTAAACAGCAAGACTCCTACTCGTGTATGAAAACAAACTGTAGATCTCATAACATAAACACAACTAGCATGATTTGTATCATATTTTCTTTTTGGAACCATTTATTTAAGGTATTATTGATAAAAAAAAAAAAAGCAAAAAAAAAACCTCTTTTTAGCCTTTAAAGAGTTATATAAGTAGTTGTAGTTGTTGTTGTTGCTTTTATTGCTATTTTGCTATGTTGTTGTTATTATTATTGTTGTTGTAAATATACAAGCATCCTTGACTCACTTATGCCCAAGATGGCAGACAGGCATAACTGCAGTTACACTTACGTACGCACGCAAACACATAAAAAGATACACACATACATACTAATGCACATATGTGAACCTATAACAAAACTAAAAAAAAAAAATACGTTTATCAAAGCATGCTTAGTTCGATATGCTCCGAAACAAATGACATAAATCAAAATAGAACTTTATTTAGACTTAGACAAAGAACTTTGTATCCTCATTGAACCGTTTTTACATAAAGCCGTGAATCATGTGGTGTTAATTTGCAGAACTTTAGAAGAAGAAGAAATCAGAATAAAGAGAAAAACGATTATTTGAAAAAAAAAATTAAAATTGTTAAATAAATTAACACAAAAAAATTATATTCCCTTCGAGTACGATGCTGCGAACCCATAACTACCTTAACTAAAATCTTATGGAATTTGAACTGAAACACTTCTATATTTCATGCAAATATCTGCTATGCGTTATATTTTGCTGAAACATTTTTCATATTGTTTTTTGTATTCAGTGTGGGGAGCGTATCATAATAGGTTTTTTAAAGTCATTATTACTCTTCGAAATATGGATCTCCAAACCCAAGAGGTACAAAGATCAGCGCGAATAGAGAAGTCATTTTCCGTTCATATCTGTTTTTCATTTTCTTTGTTGAATGAACAATTCGGATCGCAAAGCTTTGGTTGCTCTTGTTAGATCAAATCCGATCAGAACGATCGGACCAATTTTTTTTTAATACGACCTAAAATAATTATTTTAAAACTAATATCAAGAAAATGAATGCGTTAATAATGTAGGGATTTTGAGTAATAAGTATATAAGACTGAAAGTATATAAAGAACTTTTTTACCAGGGCTCAGAAAAACAGCTTTGGTTCCGTGTTCCAAGTTCCAAGTTTTACTTGACCTCCATTTTATTTATCTGCAATCGCTATTTTATAATTGATAGGTTATCTAGCGCGCAGAAATACCTCTACTAGGGCTTTACGAGTATTATACACAAACGCTACTCGCCTTTTCGCTTTCTCTTTGCCTGTCATCTTTCGAGACCATCGGCCACACCTACACATGCAAGTGACATTCCCTGAGTGACTAGTCATAGAAAAAAAAATTTGAAAATCTTGTATTGAACTATTTAAAGGTGTGGGATCGCCCAAGACTTGATAACTTTTACAAGTAACTTTTTCTTGTTTTAAGGAAGGTGTAAAGAATAAATTCCACCGTAAATTCTTAAAAAAAAATAAATTGTTTATTTTTGCTTACTAATGCTTTGAACCTTCGAGAATACGTGGGAAAAAATTCATTCCTCGCAAAAGGTGTTGTCCTTGAAATTTTATGCTATTTCCGGAAGGGAGTACCTGTCTAATATTGACCCCTTTCACTTAGCAAACGTATATGTATGTTCTGGGACACGTTTGGCGTCACTTTTTTGTAGCGAACGTAATCTGTAAGTCCTTGATAAACATTATTAGTTATTGTAACATGCTATGTCTGGGTCCCACGTTCGAATCCGGACACTTTTGTGTGACGATCCCAAACATGTACGTGAATTGAAACCACCTTCACTTTAATTTTGGGTAATAATGAAAAATATAAATAGAAAAATAGCAGAAGAGGTCTGAAGGATCGAAAAACTAGCAAAGTGGAAACGATTTGAAGCCTTAAAATCACCTGCCTACGCTAGGTAGTTCCGAAGAAATATGAGGATTCAAACTCCCACAGACACCCCCAGACGGAAGCTGTCACTAATGTTTTAGCTGTTGATTTCTGATATTTAAAATCATTTCCGAACAAAAAACCGTTAATGCAGCTTCACTGAGACAATGCGTTTGTCAAGAAATTAAAAGTTTAAGACAAGGTTCGATGTTGGTTAGGAATTTCGTAATGGAAGTACATCGTTTCTCCATCTCTTTTCTCCATCATTTTAAAATACGTAAAGAATGGAGCTTAAAATTCTGTCTTGAATAGACGCCACAAAACCTGCAGCATTGAGCTTAAAATCGTCAAGAAGAGGAGGAGCATATATTAAGGATGTTTTTATGGTCCCGAGATTGCATACTAATGCTAAAAATTGATGCAAAATGTGTTTATTATAATCACATATTTTGAAGCGTTAAACGCGTTTATCTCGAAACACGAGTAGCACAAATTGAACACTTTCCAGTTTTTTTATTCCAATATTTTACAGCATAATCACACACACACAAAATTTATCACAAAAAAGGTTTTTTTATTATCGAAAATTGAGTTTTTGATTTAAATAAGCATCAGTCCTACAAATATCAGTATTTCTAAGAGCCCCTCCGTTTTATTTTTAGTTCTAATTGAAAGTTGCCACAGAACCCCTCAAATTGATAGAACCTTGCTAGAATTGCTCCGGCGTTGCCACTTTTTGATATTTGCCAGAAATAACTTTTTTTTAATATTTAATAACCTCCCTAAATATTAAAAGAAGAATTGCTCCCCTCGCCCCTCCCCAATCCTTCGCACCCGCAAGCAAATAGATAGAACGCGAATTATTATATTCCTTATATTAGCCCTCAATAAAGCCTCCACTTCAGGTTTGAAAATCAATCAAAACGAATCATCGAATTATCCAAAGTCGTGCAAATTCTTGTTTAAAGCTTTATGCTACGTAGCTTACATTAGTTTCTTACTGTAGATAAAAAAGTGGCGATTAAAGCGACGTATGTTAAAAGGAGTCAAATTTTCTTGCAGACAACAATAACTTTCTATAAAGCGGGGGGCGTAATCACATAGCTGAAAGTTAGCTTTCCCTTCGTTTATGCTAAATAGCTGACAACGGAAGTGAAAGTTCGATTTTTTATACGTGATTATCCCCCAGACTTTAGCGCTCATGCATGTTTCTGCTGCTTGACTATCTTAGCGGTAGGGCTTTTGCGGGTATAGTTCTCAATGGCAAGTATTTTATTTCCAAATTACTTTGTCCGTTTCAAGGATTGCACCAAAAATAAATGTCCTTCTAAAAGAATTCTGCTTGCAAAGCCCCCGTTAATCGTAACACGCGGAATCGAGCTAATATAACATAGTTACTCATTCCGTTTCCTATCATGAACGCCCTCTTGTTTTTCTTGGATGTAGCCAACAAGGAAAATGTCTAAAACAAAAAAAATTGGACTTCATAGACGAAGGCGAGAAAATCATTTATTATTCAACGCGAACCAAAATATTTCCAAGGGAAAATATCGAAGCATAAATTCTGCTTTTCACTAAACAAAGGTTTTTCTTAGTTGAAGACCTCCTTGACCAACTGCGTTATAAATAAGTCGATATTTTTCTTTTTATGTGACTGGCTGCCGGAGATATCAAAATAGTGTCAGACGCTAAGCCTTATTTTGCTTTGAAAACCGATGTTTTCCTGAAAATCTTACACGTTGAGCGTTGGGCCTCTTTGCCTTCAATCCTTGAAGCTATAAAGGCGGATTGCAAAGACGTACGTTCTTAATGCAAATTTCGAGTCATTGTTAAAACATCACAACAACACCCTTTCTTTGTTCCTTATGCTTCTCATAGTGATAGGTTCAGAATTATCACAAATTGTATTTGAACTAACTTTAAGCAAATCATAGCCATATCACAACGAGTTTCTTACATATAGGAAACGAATTTTCTATGTTGTTAGATCACCGACGTGTACGCCAGTGCCATTTGATGGATGGAAAGATTAACGCAAAATGAACTATCGGAAGCGCTTAGCCAGTACTCGATACGACACAGAGTTGTTAACTACAAAAGCTGTTGAAAATTCCTCTACCATCCAGGAAGTCGGGCTCGCCATGGTGAAAAGTGTGTTCTGTTTGCACTTTCCTATTAGCTTACTGATCAATCGAAACTGTCTAAAAAATGAACTTTACCTTAAATATTTCCCCGGTTAAGTTCGAGCAACAACAAAACGTCTTCTTTTAACTTTCCTTGAAAAACGAATTATTCTCATTTCCCCTTTTTGTCCTAAACTGCAGCCCGAAATTTTTTCCCCTTTACGTTACATTTTAAATGTTTCCTTACCAGCGCCACCCATAACCCTAAAAACACCCGCTGCTGAGTGTTTCGTTTATGCAGTTATCGAGAATCATATTATAATAGGATATGACACGATATGAAGGCGATGTGGAGTATATAATAATTGAGGTTTATCCACGGTATTGTTCTTCACTCCATCGTGCTATTAAATAGCATACAAAAAAGCTATTAATGGTTATTATAAATGTAATCCAAATCGAATCGAAGAATAATGAAAAATTTTCGATGTGGTTAAACGATAAACATTACTAAGGTTAATGCATGTAAATTGGCAAAGAGTATGCACAGCCAGATTTTGCAGGCTTCTTCAACTTAATTTCTTCGGCTTTTGAAATTTCATATGTTAATGTACGAAAACGCATACCTCAATTACCCGATTCGTCATATATATATATGTATTGTGAGATACTTTTTGTCTCTTTTCTATGACTGGGGCAGCTCAGCGACCCAGGGCGAACAAAGTGACAACACAAGAAAATTTATTTTTGTGCAACGACTTGATTCCTTTATTATTTATTATTCTTAGTATTATAGACAAACGTCGACCTCGACAAAACTTGTCTCTCCTCTGCGCGAGGCAGACCACGACTCACTTTTCTTATTCTTATTTTCTAATCTTAGCCTACTTAGCCTACGCTTAATCTATTCTATTCTATTCCTATTTTCTATATTAATCTATTCTTAACCCTAGCACTCCCTTCGCCTCACCGGAGACGGAGAATCCGTGAGGCCAAAACGAGGCACGACTTTGGGTCCTTACAGTATATATACATATATATTATACATATATATTATTTGTAGTATTATAGAGAAACGTCAACCTCGCGAGTCAAAACTTGACTCTCCTCTGCGCGAGACAGACCGCGACTCACTTTTCTTATTTCCACTCTTAGCCTATACTTAGCCTACGCTTAATCTATTCTATTCTATTCCTATT
>CCAG010012725.1:0-16206 GCA_001077435.1 Glossina morsitans morsitans
TTTTGCACGCTTTGACCTTATTTAATTTATGCAATTTAGGCAACATTAGCTCCCGTCGGTGTCACTTTCACACGTTTTAGATATATGCTTATATTTTGGACATTTAAAATGTCTGATGAACGCAATTAATGAAAGACAAGATAAAACTCGTAGAAAGAAATATAGAATAGGGCAGGGAAAACTTGCCTCCTAAGACAACACATAATTATTGTTTATATATTATTTATTGCAGTTTTTTTAATCAAGCAAAGAAGAATTTTTTTACATTACTTTTACTTATTGTTGTTTTGAAATGAAAGAAATCATATGTTTTGTGAAAATGAAACATAAGTAAAAATATTAATTATGTACGAATTCTACATCGTTTTTGTCAAACTTTTTATCTGAACTCTGTATAGAACGCGACCATTAATAAAAAAGGATTCCAAGTGGTTGCCTTAATCGAAACCTGACGTTTCCCTGTGACGTCAGAGAAGATAGAGCCAAACAGATAATTGAATGATCTGTTATGAAGATAAGAGCTTACTAAAAAAAAAGTCTACTACATTTGTTTTAGAATTAACCCATTTTTAGACAGATCCCGCATTTGAGGAGTGTACAAAATCGTTTTAAACATCCTGTCCTGTTTGCCTTATGATAAATAAGCATAAAACTTTACTTTTACTTGTTACTTTGTGTGGATATGGCCGATTACTTTCATTTTTGCACCTAAACAGTAGAGTGTTCGTAATGTAAATGTGGCAAATTTCAACCTTCTAACTTTTAGGATTTCTTAGTAACGAACCGAAGCCCACAAATTTTTGTTAAGAAAGACGGAGTTGCGTTCAGTTTATGCTCCATTCCGGACCCACGCTCTGACAAATTTGACCCGTTTTCAGTACCAACGTGCGTGCAAAAAATTCCAATGTTTCTACCAAATTTGGAGTCGATCTCTTCATTCTTGCGACCAGGAGAGTGCCAACAACAAACACCACACAGACACGCAGTCGGACAGACATGACGAAATCAATTCCGAACATCGTGCTGATCAAGAATATATATACTTTATAGGGTCTCTGAAGCTTTCTTTTGGGTGTTACATACATTATGAAAAAAAAAGAAAATGAGTATGTTCCCATTTTGCAGTGGTAGGTATTCGGACGGACTTATTACTTCAATGGTGATGATTGACTTCTTTTGCCTCGACTCTTTTGCTATCATATTTTGGCCGATATTTTTTGAAACAGTTTATGTGGTGAGGAATTCTTTATTTTCTTTCTTTTTTTATATGGCCAGAAATGTTTATGGTATGAAATTGAAACTAATGAACTTTTAACGTTTCAATATGCATATATTATACATGTATTGAACGAACACAATAACCAAAGAAAATATATGATATTTAAGCCAAACTTTTCAAAACAAACAATTTTTTTATTAAGGCATTTTCATCGCCTGAAAACTAATTAAATCCTTAATTGGATTGAGAAGAAAGAGTGCGCAAAACATTGTCTATAAACCCCTTTATTCCATCTCGAACATGTTCTTAATGTGCTGTACAACAATAAGAGTTTAAAAAACCAAATTGCATTTTTAATAAATAATTTTATAATATAAATAAATCGCACGCCGTTTCTCATTCATTTCATTTTTAGTTAAAGGCGTAGACCTTATATTGGCTCTTGCATCTATTCTGCACGCATTTTGGTAAGGATGTGTGTTGCGACGTCGGAGAAAGGTTTCATCATATAATATATCACTCAATAAGGGTCTTGCCTTACAAATATATTGCGATACTGTTGACAGACCCAGATAATTTCTTGATTGTACCAGCCTTAAAACAAAAAATTTCATATCAAAAAATGTTATGACATTCGACCATTACTTTACAAGTTTCAGTTGCTTTCGTGATCCTACTACCACAATTTCATTTGCTGATTAAAAAAAAATTTCTTTTTGGTGCGAAAAAATATCGTGCACATACCGCATTGGCTTGAAAGGCGCTGGGTTGAGTATGTCCAAAAGGTAAATGTATGGTCGGTTTGCTCTGATCGCCTCAAATCGGCGGATGTTTTAGAAAACATAAGAAAAGAGCAGAAAATCGTTTTGGAAGACGGAAAGCTAAACTTGTATGAGATAGCTAACACCTTAACAATTTTGGAAGACTATATATATACTATTTTGCACGAATTTTTGTCCAAGAAAACCGCTTCTTGAAATGGATGCCGCGTTCGTTTCTTTTGACCAAAAACAACGTCGTGGTGCTGATTCACAGCGCTGTTTGGAGCATTGGTGTATTAGAATAATAGTAGTGATAAAAGGAAAACGTATCCTACTCTATCTTTGCCGGCTGCTGATACCGGAGGAAATCATTGAGATGTTCTCATCTCAAATAAGATGTTCTCATCTCAAATGAGATGTTCTCACCTCAAATGAGATGTTTTCTTAATACGACAGAAGAAGCAGTAGGGCGCGCTTATCGCGTG
Organism: Glossina morsitans morsitans; assembly: GCA_001077435.1. Classification (NCBI taxonomy): domain Eukaryota; kingdom Metazoa; phylum Arthropoda; class Insecta; order Diptera; family Glossinidae; genus Glossina; species Glossina morsitans. The sequence continues at coordinate 2,466 of CCAG010012725.1, forward strand.
AAATGTATTCGCAGTTAAGTTGATTTTTCCATACGTAATTTGTGCTCTAATGGTATCGAGTGTCTGTATGAAATGAATATAGTCAGATATGAAAAGTCCTACCGCTTCAATGTTAATAATGGTGGTGATCTAACGTTATCAAGTGTCTATATGAAATAAATATAGCCAGATATGAAACGTCGTGCTACTTCAATGTCAATGATATGCTTAATAAAAGGAAGGCACTTGGTATCTTCTGAGACATGTTCAATGATAAACTCACGTGTAAGCTGCCGTCAATGTTAGCTATTGACGATCTATGTATGCCCACTAAAAGGGAGGTTCTGAAAATACGCTGACGATACAAGAAAATGTTATGAAATCGTAGTCCTGACAGATGCAAGCCACTGGTTAAGTGGACTTGGGGAATTGCTGATCAATAGATGAAGAACATATTCTGCCCAACAATTTAGAAATAAATGAACACGATTTTCATCACGAACAATAATAACTCCTCCTTCTTGCATAACTCGATTCCCTAAATTATACAAAGTACTTCTGCGAACATAGAAACTTCACGAGACGTGATAACCGAGTTGGACGATATTATTAACTCCCGACAAACAATTTCTTATTAGGATAATCGAATAGCATAAAGCCTCTTGGAGAAGGCAACAATGATGCAGTTTTGTTTAGATAAACTTAGCTATGTGCTCACCAATTTCCGCAATGGAAAAGGTGGGAGTGTAAGGAGCTTCCCACTTTAAGCAGCAGAACAAAATGGTGCGAAAAAACCGAATCGCCATCTCTAGAAGATTTGGTTATTGACGCTGATCCTGCTAACCCAAGAATTGTATGGCAAAGCGGTGTGGGTAAAAATTCTGATGATGGTTTCCTGATATGACTTCACACTGTAGCAAACATTTACAAAGGTTTTGTGCTTTTAAGTGAATATGCGAAATAATATGCATACAAGCGTATACATCGTAATTTTACTTTCCAATTTATTCACAAAAGATATTATTTAGAGTTCATTCTTAAACAATGAGAAAACGCGCTCGTTCATTGCGAGTAATCCTTTTTTTCTGCCAATTTTAAAATTTTCGTTTTTCTCTATTTTTTATTCGCCTAATCGTATGATCCCATAGAGATGCCAACGCACAAAATAATATAGTAACCCCGTAAAGACAACAATGAACAAGTCTAATATAAAAACCAAAAAAATAAACATATTATTTTTGCGAAAGATAATTAAGATATATTTGTTTGATCATTGTGCCCTAAATTTTTGCTTATGATCACAACTTACTGTCCCATGTTTGTATGCTCGACTCCAAGTAAATATTTACGAACATACTGAGTGTGTACATTGCGTGTGAAAAAAATATATAATCGAGAACCTTCTCGAATTAGGAATGTTCAACTACATAAAGATGCTATTACAAGCGGAAGTGGTTGTAACTAACAAAAGAAATTTACATGAAAGCAGGCAAACGTTTTTTGGAAATTTCTGTATTTTGAAGTGTAAAGTTTTATTCTTGTTTTGAGTGTAATTAAAGTAAAAGAATTTCTAGTAACGCTACACGTTATAAAGACAAATACGTAAATTAAAGTCGATTTCTTTTTCTAAAAGAGAAAAAAATAAAATGTTAGAAATGTATATGTACGGCTTGTCAAGTGGTAAACTGAAATAGCAGAAGTTTTGGTATAATCAAATACATACAAAACACAACAAAAGCAACAATAGCGAACACATCAATAATATCACAATAAAACCAACTTAATGTGTATACGACGTCATCTTTTATGCAGCAGTACACAACCATTATCACATGCAGCATTAACTAACCATAATCACTTTACGGCTCCGTTTTTTGTTGTATTCTTTTTCTTAATAGCGTACAAAAACATTATATGTATAAGATAGGATATTTCGCTAGCAATATTTGCGCAGTAAAATTATCAGGTTTAGCCCAAGGCATCCGATAAGAACAAACGATATTAAAAACCGTCAGCGAGAGAGTGAGGAACTGAAATGAGAACATTTACTGAATTTTGTACGACAAGTATGCGTAAGCCTACACATTGTCAACAACTGTGTACGTATTCCAATGCGCAAATGGTAGCAAATGTTGCTACCGTCATGTCCCATCTTATACTTATAATGTTTTCGTAGCTTAATTTAATAAATATATGCCGTATATTACTTCAATAATATTTTCAACGTTTAAAGACATCATATAAGATTAATAATTACTTACAATTTTCATTCATTATTTTCTTTTTTATTAATTTTATTATTAATAAATATAATTATTCCATCTTTTGTCACTTTTTAAAAAATGTGGGGAGTTTTTTTTTTAGTGACGGGGAAGAAGGTTTAGCAGTTTAAGGACCTAACTTAGCGTAGGTAGAACAGGGTGGAGAATAGCCCCGAACGTAACATTCAAATGACATCCAATGACACATATTTTTGTTTGTTTTCGCTACTCTCCCATGTAGTGTACACTCTGCATGTTCATCCAATCTATCAATTGTAGACATGGAAATTTCCTTATTATCCGCGTTATTTGTTAACGGAAAAGACAGGGCATGTGGTTTCCCCTTGGATTTTTATCCATATTCACATATTATGACCCATTGAGGTAGATGTCGTTGTCAAAGATTAATTGGTGAGTACCATCGTCAGTTATGATATTGAAATCAAATCAACGCGTTATGTGTTTGCAACTACAGAGATTAGTTGTTGACCATAAATTCCTTCCCATTAATTTTGAAGAACTTTGGCACTATGATATCATGACGGTTGCTCGCCGAATATCTTTGAACTCCACTTCCGGTTACGGTGATAGTGCCTGTGAATTGCGCTATCTTGATGAAATGCGGAATAGAAGGAACAATCCCTCCGCGTGATATCTCAAGTTGTGGAAACTTAATTCTAAGATAATTCATTAGACTACAATTTACTGTATATTAATTTAAAGGCAGATATTTCAAATAACTCCGATACGTTAGTATTCGTATAATACTCATTACTTGCCATAGTCACTGACGCTATGACATTTTGCAAATCAATTATGACCTATGCAAATTAAAGAAAAAAAATAGCGGAAGTGAGATTGTTCTCTTTTGTATTTGTCAAATTATATTTGTAACATCATTCCTTGTCTGAATTTGAATTTTCGCATATATTTCAATTTGTGTATTATTCGAATTTATAAGTCATTTTTTTAATTGAATCTGGCATTTTAAAATTATCACCAACATATCAACAAATATCTTCAATGCCGTGCCTATAAAATTCAAACTTCTAGCAATTGCATTATGATATGCAACCACGGATACTAACGTTAACTTAATAGGAAAAGAATAATTGTTTTGTTTCAAATATACCTCAGGAAAATTGAAATAAACGGGAACCAAATTATGTTAAATTGTCCTTATGTGCCACCCTCCTTTTGATGAGAACCGTTGTTCTCTTAACTGCTTCCTCGTATTATTAAGTCAATTTATTACCAAGTCTTGTGCTATTCTTCGCAAACACTTGCTTATTTATCTCGCACTCTGGTCTGTCTGTTTTTATTAAAATATTCTAGTTGTTTAATCTGTGCATTTGTAATTCAATTGTATGTTTTCAACGGAAATATACATGGTGTCGCAAGTATTGCATCAATAGGCCTTCGATTCGTCACAAAATGGATAGTTCTCTTATATTCAATCATTGTTTAAAATATTAGGACAACATCATCAATTTTTCTTTCGATTTTTAAACGCTTTGCGGTTTTCGCTAAAGTATCAAACACACAATTTCAGTTGGAAATACTGTGTAATCATAATTTTTTCTGTTACACGGCATTTCGCATGCCCTTGGTAGTTTGTCCTAGATTAGATTTTATATATTGCAATTACTCCTGCAAGTAGTTCGAAAAGTAGTAGTTCTGCAGAATTTGTTTTACATTTTTCAGTGCTGCCCTATGTGCGTGATTATGCTCTGTCGTTATTATTTTCTTTTGTTAATTTCGATGGAAACTGTCCAGCACAAACTTCTTAGTTATCAATTGCAAAAACTTGACTAACCTGTGGTGGATGTAAGCTAAGTTCACAATGAAGTGCATCTAAGGTGTTTACTAGATTTTAAATTTTTTTATGAGACCTTCTTTGTTGACGAATTAATTAATATGGCTAGATTCGTTCGCTAAAACATGTTGCTAGAAAAGCATTCGAGTTTCTCACAAACAATTTGATTCCTGAAATAGTTTAGCGGTTTGTCAGTGGTTTGTGTGGTCTATAAACATATGTGCCAGTGGTTCTTCACTACGGAATGTTGCTATGTCGGAGGAATATTCTTCATCATAAGCCATCATGTATTGCCTGCAACGTAATTTTCTTTTCTGGGTTTATAAAACAAGTTGGCGTTATGTTTGCGAATAAAAGCTTTCAATCGATTTATTTTTCTATTAGGATTTAGATCTGAGACCGCAAACATAAGCGGCTGACGATCGGTAAAAATGTTGCGGGTATTTACGGCATAAAGTTGATGCTGGAGGTTCTTTAAGGCAAAAACTGGACCTTAAAGTTCCCTTTGATTTAGAGAATTCCAAAAAGGAATTATGTTTTGAAACAATACCCTAGAAAGCGTTGTTATAATATTTCCGTGACAGAACGACACCGAGACCATGGGACGAAGCCTCAGTTGTAAGTTTAAAAGGTTTTTCGAAATCAGGGTACATTATCATAACACCTTCCAATGTTAGAATCTGTTTTAATTTTTCAAAGACCTTCTTAACCTGTGAGCATGTATTTTGGCGTTTTCTCCTTTGAGTATATTTGTTAAAGGCCTTGCCCTACTGGCGTAGCTCTTAACAAAACTATAGTAATTGGTCAAACCTAGGAATTATCTAATCCCAAACAATGCAGGATAATTTTTAACTGTATCGACTTTGGGAGGAGACGTTTTAATACAACGATTCATTTCATACAACGAATCACAGGTATTCTACATCCGCTTTTAAAAATTTGGGTTTCCCAGTGGAGATTTTTATGTTTGCCTCATGTAATTTCTTAAGAACCTAGTCAATGTGTGTGACATATTCTTCTTAAGTTTCGGAAAAGATTATAACATCATGGACATAAACATGGCAAAGTTTGCCAACTTCTTCTCTGATAATGTCGTTTATTGCCCTTTGAAACATACTGGGAGCAGTTTTTAGACTAGACAAGAGGCGCCAGAATTCATATTTTCCAGTATTTACGGAAATCGCCGTTTTCTTCTTATCTGATTCAGCAAGTTTAATTTGCTGGTATGCAGAGTGTAAGTCAAAGGATGTAAAATAGCTTGCCTTTGCTAAGTTCGATAGTATAATTATTATGTCTTTTCATTAAGCCTCCAAAAATCTACTACTAGACGTTTCTTCTTATTGTTTAATTAATAGATACCATTCTTGTTAATAATCCAGACGAGACTATTATAAGGTGACACAGGGCGTAGAATAATTTCATTTGCTAAGAGTTGGTTTAATTCAGAATTAACAAAATTCGCTACACTCAGCGAATATAAGTACAGTTTCGAATAGATAGATGTATCGTCAACCATTCGGATGGTAGTGACAATATTTGTATTGTAGAGCAGCGCCTCATCAGAATCAGCAAATGTCTTAGGCATGGTTATATCTACATCTGTAAGATACGAGTATACTCATTTTGTTTTTTTTTCGTAATGTATGTAACACCCAAGAGAAAGCTTCAGAGACCCTATAAAGTATATATATTCTTGATCAGCACGATGTTCGGAATTGATTTCGTCATGTCTGTCCGACTGCGTGTCTATATGGTGTTTGTTGTTGGTACTCTCCTGGCCGCAAGAATGAAGAGATCGACTCCAAATTTGGTAGAAACATTGGAATTTTTTGCACGCACGTTGGTTTTCAGAGCATGGGTCCGGAATGGAGCATAAACTGAACGCAACTCCGTCTTTCTTAACAAAAATTTGTGGGCTTCGGCTCGTTACTAGGAAATCCTAAAAGTTAGAAGGTTGAAATTTGCCACATTTACATTACGAACACTCTACTGTTTAGGTGCAAAAATGCAAATAATCAGCCATATCCACACAAAGTAACGAGTAATTAAATTATATTTTTCTCCTTTTTTGAGGTTTTATGCCTATTTATCATAAGGCAAACAAGACAGATGTTTAAAACTATTTCGTACGCTGGTCAAATAAAGATATATTATCTGCGTAAAAATGGGTTAATTCTGAAGAAAATATGGTAGACACGGCGGTTACTTTTTTCTTAATAATACCAGCCATATGGGTATTAAATGGAAGAACTCGGAGAATAGAATGTGAAGAGCATAGTGGTGGGTATGCGAGATGCGGCCACCTCCGAATATAACTTTCCTACTTGTTTTTATTACGTTCGGAAAATTTCCCGTTAAAGCCGGAGGAATGTCCATTTTTTCAATTTCAACAAATTTTACATCCTTACATAAAAGAATATTCAATACCAGAGTCATGTGTAGTTTCCCTGTTCTCAAAGCAATCCTAACGTTCATCCTGTTAAGCAGATGTAAATCTGCTATTCCATCGAAAGTAGGTAAAGATTTTATTATAAAAAATGTTGCGTTTTCCCCAAACAGATTTATTAAACATATATTCCTCTATTATGATCATGGGTGGACTGGGTTATGAAGGTTTTATGCACAAACGTTATCGCTTTTAATTCGCAAAATGGTTTAATGTATTATTTTGAAGCTTCTGTATCGATTTAACGCCCACTACTTCTTACACAATTCGATTTATAAACGATAACATGGAGTTTCTATGCAAAAAACTAATGTGTTTACCATGTTCCGTAATTTCGTCCTTTACATTTTTTGACTCGGCCTGAGCCGTGTCGTAATATTGGTTTCTTTCTTGACAGTCTTGAGAAGAGTTTCTCCGAAAAATGTTATTAGTTTTTGATATTTCGAGTCAGTATTTCTATCGGATTTCGGTTGTGTCTTAAGTTTTTATGTCTAAGGCCAATTCGTATAAAGTAGGGAATGTAGAGACAACTTCTACACTTGAATAATGTTGGAAATGATCCAAAAAAAATTTGTGAACTTACCAATACTCCTCTGGGTCGCTCAAAAAATAATGAGATAGATCTCAACGATGTTCAAGTATTACGATTAAGTTCAGACCAAACAATAGTGGATTGTTCCAATAAGTACTTTATAAGCTCTGTAGTAAATCCTAAACGCCAAATAGGGATTCAGCAAGGTAATGCATTGAATTTGTTGTAAACGATTTCGGAATCATCCTACCGTCTTAATCGCAGCAGTATTAATACAGACGATATTTCAAACGTATTTCATGATATCAAAGTGTATAAAAGCTTAGGTTATGATAATATATCACCATAATTTCTAACAATATGTGCGGCAGAAATGGCACGAGTATAAGTAGACATTTTCAATAAGATGATAATTACCGTAATATGTCCTGACATTCGCAAGGTGCACAAAATAATAGCTATTCCAAAGGAATTTAATGGTCGCATTGTGGAAATACATTGTTCAATTGAGGACCGAGACTTACGATCTTGTAGATCATCATATCGCTGCAGACACTGTCTTTTTATGGTGTAAATGAAAAGGAACTATTCGTATTTAAAAATTATTTCACCAATAGAAAGCAGTGTGTACAAATCAATAAATGCAAAAATGCATGGTTCAATGTTATGGAGTAGCGCAAGGAAATAGATTATATCCGTTGTTCTTCCCATCATATTTCAATGGCACAAAAAACCTTAATTTTTCTAGTAAGATTTTTATGTTTGCGAAGTACATCTGCTCACTTTATCATTTGAAACATGATTCGGTATTAAAAACTTACATTGAGAGAAATGTTTATCTGTAATATTTGAATTTGCACATTTAAATCGGCCTGTTCTCAACACTAAAAAGACGATAATGGTTCGCTTTAATGCGATTTCCATGTCAATATTAATGGGGCAATTTTAAATGAAGCACACGCAGTCAACTATCTGGGAATTACATTGCAAAGCAGCCTATCATGAGATTCGCAATCAATTGGACTGAAAAAGAAAATTTCCCCAGTAAATGAAATTATACAAATTAAAAAGCAAATTAAGTGCGAAATGTAAAGTTATGATAAAATAATCAATCGTTAATACAATTAAGAATATATCATATGTGCAAAATAAAGCATTGCAACTTATATATAACTTGCCACTACGTTGTTCAAATATTTTACTGTACAGGAACTAATTAATTTGTTAATGGGTTACACGAAAAATCTGTTCATAATGTCGGCCACATTTTGAATAGCAGAAATGTACGAATCTAAGATAATATATAATGTGATATAAAATTTAATAACTTGCCTTTTGATTTAAAATCGATCAACAATTTATCGATATATATTCTTTTATGAATAAGTACTTTTATATCCTCTTATGGTACAAGCTGTATTACGTTTGTACGGCTATACTCAGAAGGAGTGAAGGTAGAGTCACCTTGTACTATACCGATCACTTCGCAATTGCTTGCTAGTCTGTTCGTCCATCTGCGTTATTATCTGGTGTTCAACTAACAGGACGTAATTTTTGAGATATTTTGTTGAATGTAAATAAACTAAGACGTTTTGGCTCAAACATGAACGCTATTAAAAATGGTTCGAATCGAACCACTTTTTTACCAATTCCCATAGAACGCCTTATTTTGAAAAGCTGTTGTATGAATAAAGTTGTGGGCGCTGTAGAGTATTTAATGATGGGCCCTGGCACGCTGTAGTGTTTTTACTTGTTTCTTTACACTCTTTATGTTGCTATGTTGTACATTTAGGATTTTCCAACTTATCTCTAAAATGCCATTAAACCGTTGAGCTCATAATTAAAGTGAAAATAGTAGACATTTATATAAAATAAGCTGAATAAATAAAAAAAAAGTTAAAGTTCTGAAATAATGTAGTATTATCGCTCCATCATAATCCATGCTTCACTTTTAAGCATTATTTTTGTAATCTAAGCATTCATTACAACACTAGCTTAAGTATTCTTTTCACTTTACTAGCATTAACATTTTTATTTTTTTAGTGTTCACATTTTTATTTCACTAGCGTACACATTTCTATTTTTCTAGCATAAGCATTTTCTCACACTTAACTTTTGTCAACATAAGCATAATTAAATTTATGGTACTATATAAGAACGAGATCGGTAATAAAGATCAATTCATTATTCACATTTTAATTCAACAGTCAAGACGATTTTAATCTTGTCTTCTTGTCTTCTAAATACACAGCCAGGTAGTGTACGGCTTTATTCGCAAACCCAAATTTGCGCTTTGCGAAAATGGCAAATTTTAAGGCATCAAAACAAAAAGGAGGAATTCGTCAGAAATATTGCTTTCAGTGTGTTGAACACTACTATAAATTGTCTTTATTTAATGTAGCATTTTCGGGTACACATAAAGCTTGTTTCTTAGCACCGTAAACATTATGAGAAAATAAATTTAGTATACGAACTTAATGGTGAGGATAAAAGAAATAACGAGAAATCGCACTAAAAGCAGACTGATTGGATCTCGTCTTGCGTCGTTTACCTCCACTATTACATGTTTCTCTTTTATCTTCCTTTTCTTGATGTTGCTATCAACTTAGCGTCAGCAACAACAAGGTAAGATATGTGAATTTGATTGGTGGCTTTTGGCTACCATAATCGTTATCGTCCGTACACATGGGTGCTTAGCACAAGGACCATAGCTGACAGACAAACCATTTGCGCTTTATAATTGCAGATATTATAAAGTCCTAACCTAGTAACAGAAAAAAACATTTTAAAAGAATTTTGAAAAGTAATTTAAAACAAACCAGGAATAACATATGGTATACAGAAAACGGTGAGCCTAAAAAAAAAATTTCCAAAGGAATTATTTTTAAAAATACACGCATGAACAAATAAACGTCACTTAAAATTAAACATAATATAAAATTTAAAACATTCCATTTTCAAAGCCAAAAATAAATTAAAATAATTATTACAATATGACATAGGTAAATGTGTACAAGTTTATGGCTATCTTAAGCGTGAGCTAAAGGGAACTATACTGCGATACTTCATAAGGGCACTGAAGCACTCTGCATCACAATTCGAAGAACATGTGGAACAGGACCAATAGCAACAGTAGGTAAACTGCACGCCAATTACCAGCCAAATGTTGGCAATTTTTAACATATTCCGAAATCCGATAGCCGCAATAACAGCAAACGGAAAAATTGCGTTGCAACCTTCTATCTGGAACGCAAATCCTCGTTAGTCTACGTTCCACACATCATAGATGCATTTTCAACAACAGTAAAAACAGGGGGTAGTTGCGTATCTGAAAGTTAGTTTTTCGCCTGGTTTCGCTTCACGACAGCATTCAGCCTTGATTGATGATTTCGCTTTCACATCCTCTCATGCGTGTCAAATTAAACGAAAGCCAAATAGCAGGCGTTTTGAAAAAACTTCCTCTAGTATTGAGTCTTTTCAACAAGACTTCCACGAAAATTCCTTCTACAATTGCAGTTAGTAGGAAAAGAAAAGCAAAAATATATTTCTTGTTTTTTCTCCGCATATTTTATAATTTAGATTTTATTAACGCGTTCCATAATACAAATAAATATATTTGTACACCAAATACATAAGCAATACGAAAATAAAAATAAGTAAGAAAGCTATAGTGGAACGCGGCCCACCACTTTATACACTGTACCACTTCGGTTAATACAGTTATTCATATAACGATTTTTTAAAATGAGGTATTATGTGGGAAGTGGTCCGATCTGAAATATTTTCAACAGCGTTAGTCCTTTGGCCAAAACATGTCGGATTACCAGATTTCATCAAAGAATCTTCAAAATTGTGACCTGCAGGAAACAAGACGGGCTTACGGACAAACAAGCTTAGATCGATTTCGAAGTTGGTTCTGATTCGATCGGTATGATGAAAGGCGGGTCTTTCTCAAGTCGTTGTGGGTGTAACATGCATCCGTAAAAACTTCGTCTACCCTTGCACCACAATGTAGGAAATGATAAAAAGTTATGAAATTTTAAGTTCAAAGTTTGCTGACGTAGAGGAATCTAAAAATTAGAAAAGGAAAACAAATTAAATGATTTTAACGTGGCCTTCAGCGGTGTAAACATAGTTATTTAAATTAAATATGTCGTCACAATCTTTGAAATTACGTGGGAACTGACGAAGAAGGAAATTCCTTTCCTTTTCCATCTACTACTGAGACTCGGAAAGACTTGTCTTCCTCGATTTGCTGTCTTATAATTTCAGGCAGTTTTTTTTTAATTCCAAGCCGCATGATGCATCTTTGTTTTTATGTCGGCATGTGATAAAACTGGTAATGACTATGCGCTTGCATTATATAATATAAACTTCTATTAAATAATAACAGGAAAACCAACAAATTTATAATGTCGTAGATATACTATGCATGTTTTGTTTCTTATTTCGCCTCTAATCAGCTAAAGTAATCTCCCTCGAGGAGTTTCAACTTAAAAACAGTAGCAACTTAAAAAAGGCGTAAAAGTTCATCCTTTTGACAGAGGAAGAGAAGGAAAGGAACTAAGCACTAGTTCCAAAATTTTATTTGAGAAGGTATCTTCATCGTCTGAGGGTGAACTAAATTCATAATTTGTGTTATACCTTTTTCTATGCCATGTTTATAGGGCGAAATTAGAAGCTTAGTTGGGGACGACTTGGAGGTTTCCATAACTTTTTGTTCAAGGCTCGATTAATTACAATAATATGTTTGTAAACACCTTTACACCATGCTGCCCACATACCTAATGCCTTGTACCGGTGCAGGAGCTTAAGAAAAGGAAAAGAAATTACATTACTTTTTTTTTAACATCTGGCTGTTCGTACTTACTTCTGCTTTGATTGGTATTAATTTTTTCACAGCAGCTGTGGCTACTTCTTCAGCAGCTCGTTCATGAATTATAGATTGAATTTGATTTAAATAGTTACAAAATGTACATACTTCGACTCGTTATATTAAAACCTTACTTGCAATTTATTTAACCTGAGAGAAAAATCGTTGTTACTTTTCTGAATTTTGATAGTCATCATCAATTGCAGTAATCACCTTAATTTAAGTAATAATGATTTTTTGTATGTATATACATAACACATCGGTAAGAAGTTTCTAACACTAAATAGCAAAAGAATATTCATCTTTCTCACAATTCAACATATAATAATGCATCAATATAATCTCCTTTAACAGCGATGCAATCCGCGCAACGCTTCTCTAACGCTCACATCATTTTTTATAGAACGATTCGTCAAAATTTTCAAAATGCGTTTCACTTTCTGAAATGATTCTATTAATTAGTCCAAATATTTCTTCTAGGTGATGCTTTTGAGAATCGTAAACAGATAACAGTCTCTATGCGCCAGTTCTGGAGAAGGAAGATGAAGGGGTCAGAAATTCGCACTTCACTTCGTGCAATTTTGTAATCTTAGCAATCGATTTGTGGCAATTTTACACTGCGAGTTAACGCAGTACCCATTTGAAAGACATCTTTCTTATGCTCAAATTTGCAATGAATACACTGATTCTTGTTATTATTAGGGTATCATTCATATCTTGCAACTTCACAGTTCAACTCCCGAGAACGATTTTCAAAAATTTTTCTTGACGACTTTTAACGCAAGTACATCTTTTCAATGTCGGCATAATTTTAAACTCGGCAAATCATTGCCAAAATATTATTTCAACGATTGCTAAAGTTGAACGCTACTTTTTTCTCTCAAAAAGTTTGTGCGTTTAACCACGATTTAACCCTTCGTTTTGAAAATAACAAATAACTCTTAAGGAAATGCTCAAAATAACACTACATTTTTGTAGGCGATTTTGAAAGGTTTGAGGCTTAAAAGCAAAAATACTATTAGTTTTTTGTTAGAAAAGACATCTATGTGTCAGTCTCGGAAATAATGGGTCAATGTTTTTTCTCAAACGCTTATCACCGCTTACTTGTATTACATCCGTATTGGAATAGCGCGAAAATCATTTTGAAAACGGTGTCAGGTTCTGTTCTTTATTTCACAAACTATAGTAGAATAGTTTTAATGATCATGGCCTGCATAAAGCGTTTTGCAAAACAGAATAAACCGTGTCATATCATATGAGGTAATGTCGTGGCTTCTTTATAGAAAAGTAGAAGAAACAAAAGTTTTCTGACTTTTGAATATGTCGACTTACCTGTCAAAAAACGTTGCTTTTCTGTCTAACTCGGAATAAATTGTTGCTAAATCGTGTCGGCTGATGAAAACAAGCAAAGCGAACGATTAACATCGACGCAAAAGCCGAAGGTCCGTGGCAGTCCTATCGATGGGATCGTATTTTGGAGTACTCCGAGGGAATAAATATATCGCTGAGGAATATTTATATTCGCTGAGGAGTATTTATATTTATTTTTTTTATTTATTTTTTTATTTATTTGTTTTTTTATTCCACTTATACATGAAACTAGACTAAAACAAATGACAGACGAGTTCAATTGACCCTTAAAGTAAATCTTAAATTAATTAATATTAAAACTTAGTATAAGTACAATAAAACAAATAAGAAGGAAAAAAGAAAAAAAAGAAAAAAGCATGTACACAGCAAGGACAACGGAAGCAACGTATTTTCATAGGGGGGAAAAGAGGCAATCGGATCCCAACCCAAATTCGTAAAGGCAAACAGCAAGAATTGCTTTTGA
>CCAG010012727.1:0-19466 GCA_001077435.1 Glossina morsitans morsitans
TATCGATGGGATCGTATTTTGGAGTACTCCGAGGGAATAAATATATCGCTGAGGAATATTTATATTCGCTGAGGAGTATTTATATTTATTTTTTTTATTTATTTTTTTATTTATTTGTTTTTTTATTCCACTTATACATGAAACTAGACTAAAACAAATGACAGACGAGTTCAATTGACCCTTAAAGTAAATCTTAAATTAATTAATATTAAAACTTAGTATAAGTACAATAAAACAAATAAGAAGGAAAAAAGAAAAAAAAGAAAAAAGCATGTACACAGCAAGGACAACGGAAGCAACGTATTTTCATAGGGGGGAAAAGAGGCAATCGGATCCCAACCCAAATTCGTAAAGGCAAACAGCAAGAATTGCTTTTGAACAGATTCAATTGAATCTACATAGCAACTATATGAACCAATTTATTTATATTTATTTATATATATTAAAAGCAGCTACAATTACTATCAGTCTAGTAGAATGTTGCCAGCAACAACTGAGAGCACTCGCTAATATATTACCGAACTCATTTCGGAAACATTACGAGGATCGAACCAGAAAACCGAAAAATTCTTTGAAAACAAAGAACGATTTTGTGAAATCACCTATTACTATTTCTACGGAAGTCCCAATTCTAGTTTTATGCCAACTACTTGATTTTCCCAGAAAATAAATTCCTGTGAGATAGAAAAATTCAGTGCACATTTATTGCGCGTCATGTAGCTGCCGGCCGACGAAGAAGATTAGCGGAAAACACATCAATTATCATCATTCGCTTATATAAGCAGAATATTGAAGCAGAATGAGTCAGTTGAAAAGGAAAATATAAGTCGAAAAGTCGAGAATATTGTGAAAATAGATAAACTGTAAATAATCGTATTCTTAGTAGTAAAAAAAAAACTTAATTATAAATAAAATCACAAGCTAGTGATACGAACCTTATCGAGAAAAGCATTTCGTAACACTACATTTAATTATCAATTCCTTCATTCTCGATTTCCTTCCTCTTAATGAACTTATCTCTGATATGCCGTCCATATAAAGTTTTGAGCTTATGAAATTATATCAATGATTTCGCTCTACTCTCAAATTCTCATAGTGTTAACGACTGTAATATTGTCCGTACCATTTTATATGAGAAAGGGGAAGTTTTTCAAGCATTTAAATGATTGAAATCTTTGATATTTTTATTGAAGAAGATCAAGAATAAGTGACAAATATTATACAATATGTATAGATTCAGTGTTAGTAAATAAAATATAATGATGTTTGAAAGATGATAGCAAGTAAAGCGAGCAATACATTAAAAAAAAAAAAATGCCAACAAATACATTGTTCCGATTGAATTCTTAACTACCATTGAAAAATCGGCACTCATGGGCTTTATATTGTAAAGGTAAGTATTATCTAAATTTGCTCAAAAAACAAGCATTTCTTTCTTTACCAAGCTAGAATCAGACATCTGATAGATAGAATAGAATAGATAGATAGAATAGATATGCAACGAATCAATAAAAGCGTATGAGTGATCAATTTTCGTGCGTAAATAGAGAAACAATTGTAAAAACCTAAAAAGCTCGGTTTTTTTTTTTTTTTTTATTTTGCAATCTGAAGAAAACCAAATTTGTTTTGGTTCTGTACATATCATGCCATTCAATGTGTAATAGTAATAGGATAACTCTATTCGACGAGGTTATAAAAATATTTGTATAAATAAGATATAAAGAAACGGCTGTACCGAAGCCATTTCCGCCCCCTTTAATACAAGGTGTTCTGGTGCAAATTTGAATCTAAAAAAAAAAAAAAACTGCATGTCTATAAATGGAGAACCACACGGGGTTCAAAGGTATTGTTTTTTGTGTGATTGGTGAGTATTTGAATGAAAACGTTCAATTTTCAACCAAAGAAGAAGATCTATCATGTGTAAAGTAACTTACCGAAAACATTTCTTGCGTTTCTCTAGAAAATGCTATTTTGAATTCGCATGTAAAGAATGAAAAGTTTTGCGACATGAGTTGCTTTGAAAAATTATGTTTCGAGAAAATTGCGTTTAAGGGTTGAAAATATGTTATAATCGCGTCTTTTTTCTTATTTTAATAAACTCTTTTTTTTAATTTCTGCAATTAGTTTGCAATTCCAGGCCCATAAAACCACCGTCCAATGTTCAAATATTTTACCTTTTCTCGAAGAAACTTTGCTGCAAAGTGTCGTTGTCGCTGCAATTGACAGGAACAGAATCGCATGCGTTAATGTTTTTAAATGATCACAAGAATTCTTTAAAGACCGCTTGAGGAAAAGCACAAAATTTCAAAAAAAAAAAATTGTTTCAAATTATAAACTTTCTTGACCATATTTCTAAACATACAAAGCCAATCAAAAAATTTCAAATATTGTTCTTTTTTTATTGGATTAAATACAACCTAATGACTATCGGAAGCGTTTTGCTAATCAATTCTGTTTTTTTCCTTGTTAGAAATAAACAGGATATGTTTATTATATCAGCCTTTTAGAACGCACGCACTTTTAATCAGCCCTGCTTATGTATTGTTGAAGATAAGCTGCACTAATTTATGACTTTTTATTGCAACAGCTGGAGTTCATTTCAGTGTTATAAATATTAAAAAAAATAAAAATTAATTAGAACAAACAAAAAACCATTCGATAACTCATTAACAGGGAAAGAGAATTATTAAATGTTCCAAAAAGTCAATTTTCTCTTTGTAACACTATTACAGACATTTTGAGTGCACAGTCAAGTTATCGACAAGTACAAAAAGCAAGTGAAGGTGAAAAAATTTTAAAAACAATCCCGCCCCGAATTGCTCTATTTCTAATTGCTAATTACTAATCAGCTAATCGATTATTGTCTCATTTATTTGAATACTCTTACGCCTGCTTGAGTTGCTTAAGAAAGATTAGTTACATTGATCTTATTCCTTTTGTCCTATTTAAGTACGAGCATCTTTCCGTCACTCAGACAAACTCTCCGGTGACTTTATATCGCCACCCTTATTGCTTCAATTTGCTTGGTACGCTCTTACTCTTTTAATAAAAATTAACACTCTTCAAAAGAAATTATTTTCTAAGTTCTATGTCACTCGGTTTTCTTTTAAGCTTAATACGTGCGAGTGTTTTATAAGAAATGCTACCATGATGTACATTTCACACTATCAGAAACGAGTCCCTTGTCTTGTACAAGAAGGACCCCATCTATTCAAAATTTGAGACTGAAATGAATAGCTGCGCATAACATTTCAGAACAGTAACCGCAGGATCACATTGTATAATTTCTTTAAGAGCTATCAACTGAATGAAAGCACTAATTTTAACACCATGACTAGCTCCAAATTTGCAAATATTTTTTTTTGTTTCTAATGTTAATTGTTAATTTAATGTAACGTGAAACTTCAGCTTAAGGGCGTCTGCGGCAAGCCGAGTAACAGATATCATCGTGAAACAAAAAAAATGTCTTAATCTGAATTCTGACAATTGGTATGCATAAAACTTGAGAAATAGTAATTTTTGTGTTCCTTGTAACAAGAAAAGATTAACTTATCGAAAAAATAATACCGGTTCCGCTAAAGAATGAGGTTTTAAATATATTGTAAAAAATGCCAATGAATTCCAATCTTTAGCCATTTGTGTTTCAAAGTAAACGCGCTTATGGTATGTGTTATAGACATATTCTTATAGTCACCGTTTACGACTTCGGCGAAGAAGCTGCAAAACCAAGATAATATATGTATTCGTGATCAGAGTCAGCTGAATTGATTTAAGATAAACGCTTTTCTAGCTCAAAAATAAAGCTATTGGCTTAAAATTTGCTAAAAATAAGGGCTAAAAAATAGGGCAAATCGGTCAATGAAAACGGTGAGAAAAGCGGCTAGTCTTGTTACAGGACTTGCATATACTAGATACACTTATACGTGGACACACTACGCCGATGCTCAAGAATGTCCATACTTTGGGACACACTCTCATCCGAGCCTTTCGGCTTTCAAGGATCTCCAAGCACAAATCGAAGTGTCCCGCCCATATGTGCGAATTGTACTCCAATTTTAGTAGGTGTAAATAATGAGTCACATTGAAACATCGCTATAGCTTTTCCCGCGGTTTCGAGTTCCTTTTTGTAGCCTGCTTTTTTTAAATGATTCCAAACTATAATGTGGTTGATGTTTACTGCCTCCGCTATTTGCTGATTGCTTGCGTGCCGGTTTTGCTCTACCAGTTGCAAAACTTCATCGACTTTTTCAGTGACTACGAGGTGCGTCTTTAACGTCTCGTTCGCTCACAGCATTCTCACCGTACACTTCCCAAATTTTTCGGCATGTTTTTGCATGTTTTACCTTTTTTATAGTAAGACAACATCACAAAGCGTATTTCTTCAGATATTTCACTCATTTTCAAATCAATATAATTTGTTACACTTGCAAAGAATTAGAAAACTACGTTCATAAAAACTGTAAGCTAAAATATCACCTTTTAGACACATTTTCATTTGAGACAATCAGGTTAGTGTTGCCCGATATATAGGCATCAGCGCCATCGCGCGGAAAAACCCGCGGAGAATTTTCAATATGAGCTATTAGTATGAATATCGGATGAAGTATTTTTTGTACCATTTTAAGCATCTTAGGCGCTTGAACACATATTCTCTCTAACGAGCATCATTATTGTATTCTTACGCCTAAAGCATCAAGAGGTACTTATTATTCTACATTGACGCGACAACAGAACAGAGATAATTCGTCACTGCCCATGCGCATGAAGAGATAGCATTGCGTTTGGGCGGTAGTAGCTTATCTGTTTGGCCGATTCCATTCAAGTATTCTGACGTCTCTATCAAAACCACCAATTATCAAGCGTTTATTTTATAGTTCAGTGGTACAATTTCTCTTGTTATAAGGAAACGAGTGATGCAGTATGCACTCATCTCCAAGTGCACAAGTACAGTTTTCTGTTACGCACATCAAGTCGTTAATGAACACCACGAAAAGAGAAAAAAAACGACAGAGTAGTTTGCTATTCCTGCATCTAAATAAAATTTAAAGTAACTGCGTGAAATACAATTCTCGTCAAACGGTTATTTAGGAAACTTAAAAAAAACGACAGAGTAGTTTGCTATTCCTGCATCTAAGTAAAATTTAAAGCAACTGCGTGAAATACAATTCTCGTCAAAGGGTTATTTAGGAAACTTAAAGAAATTTTCTGCAAACAGCCGATGCAACCAGCTTGAGGTTAAGAGCGTCGTGCTATTCCTTGTCGATTGCTTTGGAAATATTCAAAGGAATGACGGTACTTACAATGAAAAGTTCATTGTTCAGCGCAGTAGAACATTAAGTCATTACTCTATTGCTAATCACATCGTTGGATCTCTGTTGTGTTGTCAGGTGGAACTTGATCGTAGTTTCCTTGGTTGTAACTACGGCGGAGCAGATTACTTATTTATTTATATATTTATTCGGTTAATCTTAGACAGCCATTTACAGGTTTATTTATTTCAATGGTTTCAATTTAGCTTTACAACTGTACGCTTTCGATAAATCAAGCGACCAATTTCGTTAGAATGCAGGTTACGTTGCTATTGTACGTTATTAAATGCATTAAAAGAAAACGATATTTATGTATTTATACACATTAATGAAATCTGGAGTAACAACAACAACAGCAGCAGAAGCCTAACACATTTAAACAAAGAATTAACATCAGTGTAATGGTGAAAACAGAGCTTACGAATACAATTTAATACTTTTATTTTATCCATACATTTATCTTTATTTTTCTCGTACCCATTAATTAATACTGTAATCGTGTAACTACTGCTAATTAAATTTACAATCTAGAATCTTGTAAGCATTTAAATACACTCGTAGACATTTTGAGATATGTCCCATAGCCATATCGCAATAATTTTTTTTACAAAAACGCCCTTGGATAATGCGACAACTACTGGCCTGATATAACGGACAGTGAGTGAACGGACACATCGAACAAGTAGCATATCAAAATAATGAAACTCATTAAGAATAGATTCACACTTAATAAAATGATAAATCAGCTTTAATCTATGCTTTTACCACACCTAAATTTTACTGAAGTATCTTATTGTTAGCGTAAGCATAAAATTTTGACTAAATAATTTAATTACGGCGCCTAGCGTAGTATTGCATTACGAAATGCAATTCTCAGCTAGTTGAAGTGTGACATAATCCTTCTTTTTCTTTTTGCAAATGAATTGTGCTGATTTTGCATAATTCTGTCACACTTCAAAATAGATGCATATTGACCATGATATGCGATAACACTACACCCTTACCCTTTTAGAGTGAAAATTGTTGATGTGTTGGAAGACCTTAACAATTTTCTGTAATGTAAGAGGATTTTATGGTAGTTCTTAATTAATTAATTTTAGTTTGTATTTAACTAAACTATTATGTATTTAGTTTATCTAACTATTTATAGTTTTGTATTCATAGTTTCGTATGTCTTAATTAAATTTGGTTTATATTTATAGTTTTGTATTTCTTAAATAATTAAATTTAGTTTATATTTGTAGTATTGTATTTCTTAACTAAATTCTTATGTATTGTTTTTGGCTTATCTTTAATTTGTATTATTACATTGGGATCTTTTACATCTATTACTTTATCGGGGCCTTCGTAGGATTTATCTAATCTTTTTCTGTTATGTTTGTTTAATAAAATTTATTCTCCTATATTTATATCGATTGGATTTGTGTATTTTTTTTTCTGACAGTTTTGTTCTTGCTTCCTTTACTTTTTCTAAAAATCTTTTAGCGTTCTCTAGAGAGTATTTTAACTTTGTGTTTAGCTCATTTATATAGTTTTCTGGGTTGTATGTAGGATTTGAATTCAATATTTTTTCGTTGGGCATGTATGTCAATTTTCCGTATATCAGTTCAAAAGGGGTATATTGTGTTTCTACGTGGGGGGTAGTGCTATACGCGAAAGTCTAGTATGGTATCCATTTATCCCAATCATTGTTTGTTGTAAAGACTAAAAAATATTCGTTAAGAACTCTGTGATTTCTTTCGATTGTGCCTAAACATTCGTGGTGGTATGGGGTTGAGAACTTTTGTTCGATATTTAGTAACAGACAAATTTCTTTTACTAGTTGATTGTTGAACTCTGTTCCTCTGTCGGATTTTAACGTTTTGAATTGGCCGTATTTAAGTATTACCTCTTCTGTTAATATTTTGGCAATTGATTTTGGGCTTTTATCTTCAATAGGATGTGCGATTATATATATTGTTAATTCGCATTGTATCGTTAGTATGTACCGGAAATTGTTAGAAGGTTTTATTGGTCTTACTGTATCTATAGATAGTGTTTGAAAAAATTTGGACGGTGTATGCGTTATTGTGAGAGATTCTTCCGTATGTTTGGTTTGTTTACTAGTTTGGCAAATATGACATTGTTTTATGTAGTTCTTTATCATTTTGAACATATTACGCCAGATGTATTTTTGGCTTAGTTTTTGGAATGTTTTCCTTACTCCGGAATGGCCTGAGTGTATTCTTTGTCTTTCTTTATATAATAGTATATTTATGCGGTTCCTTTTAATATTGTTGAATTTTGCTTTTAATATCTCTTTGGATATGTATTTAAATATATCATCTTGTAGACTTAATGCATAGTCTAAGAAATTTAACTTGTTTAGTTTTGATGTCAATTTTTCCAAGAGCGCATCGAAATGATCTGGATATTCGTTGTACCTCACACGTGTGCAGTTTAATTCTTTAACATTTTCAATTATAATAACTTTTATACCGCTTTCGAATTTAAATTCTTGCTTGTGTTCTTAATGTCATTTATTGACGTGCATTCCCACATATTTAATTGTTCATTGTTTGCGTTTTCTTTTTCCAATTCGCTTCTGGTTATGACTAAAGTCTTTTTTATTCGTTCCTAGTCTTCTTCTTTGGATATTGGAATCATTTCTTTTAATAGATCAGAATTTATGTTTATCCTTGATAAGGCGTCAGCGTTAATGTTGCTTGACCCTTTTTTATAAATGATGTCGAAATCGTAGTCTGATAATTCAATTCTTATTCTGGTTAATTTTGAGGTGGGCTTTTTGTGGGAGAATAGTGATACTAATGGTCTGTGATCAGTTATCGCTGTGAATTTTTTGCCGAATAAGTAGGGTATGAAATGTGTTACGCCAAAGTGAATTGCGAGTAGTTCTTTTTATATAATTGGTTTATTTTTTTCATGTTTGTTTAGGGATTTGCTTGCATATGCGATAGGTAAGCCTTGACCTATATCTCCTTGGGATAATACTGGTCCTAAGAAGGGTTTATCAAAGTTTGGATATTATAATGTGGGTGGGGACATTAGTTTGTTTTTGAGTTCTAGGAATGCTTCATGACGTTGGTTTGTTCATTCGAAGTGTTTTCAGGAGATCGTTTAGTGGTTGAGCTGTGTTAGCAAAATCTTTTATAAATTTTCTGTAATAGTTACAGAATGCTACAAATCTTCTTACTTCGTCTGTATTTTTGGGTTGGTGATAGCTTTTTATTGTTTCGTACTTAGCGGCATCTGGTTTTATGCCATCGGGTGTGATGAGGTGCGCTAGGTAGGTTACTTCTGGTTGTAGAAAGTTGCATTTAGATGCATTTAGTTTTAGGTTGTATTTCTTAAGTCGTTCGAGTACTTTCGTTAGGTTTCGGTTCTGAGGCTCAAAGCTACATCCGTGTGTTATTATGTCGTCTACGTATAAAAATGCTTCAGTGTTTAGTCCTGATAAAGTTCGCATTCTCTGGAAATTTTTAGTCCCAATGGAAGTCTCGCGTACTGATAATGTCCGTTTGATGATGAAAAGGTTATTAAGGGTCGCGACTTTATGTTAAGTTTTATTTGATGAAATGAGTTTGTCATGTCCAAGGTCGAGAAATATATTGCTCGTCCTAATCTGTCTAGGATGTCTTCTAATCTTGTGAAGGGCGTTTATTATTTTCTCGTTTGATTTTCTGTAGTCAACTACTAGTCGCCATTTCTTTATGTCCGTCTGATTTTTTTTGGGTACTAGTAAGAATGATGAGTTATAGGGGCTAACTGAGGGTTCTATAATGTTTTGTTGTAATAATACATTTACCTGAGTATGTATGGTGCCAGTTTGTGTGTGGGGTAATTTGTAGTTCTTTATGTATACTGGTGTATTGTCGTTTGTTTTTATGTATTGTGTGTAAAAATTATTTGGTGTGAGTGGTTCATTTTCTAGATGGAATACTGTTCACGGTGTCCAATTTTATGGATTGTAATATTTGTTGGAATCGTTGTCCATTACGTTAAGTGTGTACATTGTTGTTCTATATGATTTGGTAGGTGTTGAGTGGTTCGGTGTTGATATGTAGGTGTTGTATTGTGATTTCTTTATGTAGTGTATTTAATATTTTAATGTGTTTTTGTCCGTTTTATGGTATTATTGAATTGGCTAAAAATACTCCTTTTTCTATTCCTTTATTTAGTACTAAAGCATCGTTGTCTAATTTGATATCTATAGGGACTATAGTCCATCGCATCTTGAAGGGAGAAATATATTGCTTCTGTTAAGCATTTGATCGTATATGGGAAGCTGAACTTGGTCACCATGTGTATTAATTGTAAGAGAGAAATTTTTATAATTTATGTTACATGCGTACTTGTGTAGGAAATCTCTTCCTAATGATCCCATCGGTTTTTATTAGGAAGATCTGGTATACTAATTGTATTTTGTGTTGAGTGTTTCCGTTTCCTACATTTATGTTGATATGCGTGATTCCCAATTGTTCTATACATTCGTTATTCCTGTTAGGTTAATACATTCTGAGTTCTTTAGTGGGTAATGTTCCAAAAGGTGTGCTTTGCAGAGGCTGATGTCTACTCGTGTGTCTAATAGAAATAATATTTCTGGTTTTGTTGCATTTTGAATATTTAGTAGTATATAGTTGGATAGTTTTCAGATGGAAAAGATATGAGAGGCTGTTTGATTTAAGTGTTCAGTGGATGCCTGGTTTAGGTGTATGGTCCCGAATTCAGGGGGATCCTGAAGAAATCCGGGTGAAATCCGTTTCCCTGGTTTTCTATTGCGTGGATGTGTTGTTTCTTTGATTTCTGTTGTTGTTAATATTTTGATTTCGAAAGGTTTTGTTGAAATTCCTATTATTGTTGTCATAGTTTTCAGTGTTGGAATTATTATTATTGTTTTTATTAAAATTGTTGCTGTTGTTATAATAATTCCTGTTACGATTATTGTATCTTTGATTGTTTCTATTGGCATTATTATTACGATATTGATTTCTGTTGCTTTGGTTATTGTTGGAGTTTTGTTGTCTAGGTTGAAGTCCATTGTTGGTTGTATTGTACTTTCTATTTTGCTGAGGTTAATGTTTTCTAAAGGTTCTTTAGTTGCTTCGACTTCTAATAATTCTTTTGCTACTTTCTATTTCTTTTTAACTGTTTGTATTTTATTTAATAATTCTAGTTGTTCTGGTCTTGTATTGGTTTCTAATATAATATGGACTCTTGTTTTATAATTTTCTAATTTGTTTTGGACTGTTTCCTTCTTATAGGTTTTGTTGCCTAGTTTTATAAGATTGGAAATTATTCTATCTATGGAAATGTTAATTTCATCTATCCTTTCCATTAAAAGAATAAAATTTATGTTTGGAAAGACATGCCAATTTTTTACAATTTTCTTTGTTATATTTATGAATATGTTTGTATATTTTGTAGGCTAAGTATATTATGGCTATAAGAGCTATTAAGTATAGATGATTTCGTTTTATATATATAATTGTGTCGGTGTGTAACAAATTGATCATTCTATGCTGCGTTATTCGCTACCTTTTTTGAAATATATTCTTTGAAGCTCTTGTAAATCTAATATATATCGTACATATTTATCGTTACTATTACAAAGTAGATGAAATTATCCTTCATATAAATAATGCTGATATATTTATATATTCATATATTTAGTGTGTATGTTTATTATTTGTATTCAACCTATGCTGTTCGGCTTATATCGCCAAAACTGTCAACGTCTTTCAGTGCCAATACAAAATCGACTACAAGTTGTCCCTAACTAGATATTAGGCGAATGGAACGCTTGCTGTTTAGCGAATAAAGCGCTTCATTTGAATTGTCATTTCCCGTTCATGTTTATTTGATTTTACTACGGTTATTTATACCTAAATTTTATACATGAAAGTTATTTACTAAAATATCTTATTGTTAACGTAAGCATAAATTTTTGACCAATTAATTTAATTAGGGCGCCTAGCATCGAAATGCTTTTCTCAGCCAGTTGAAGTGTGACGGAATTCTTCTTTTTGTAAATGAATTATGTTGATTTTGCATAATTCTGTCGGACTTCAAAGTGAATGCGTATTAACCACGATATGCGTTTACACTACAGAGATAAAGTACGACTTTTCTCTTCCTAAACACTTGAATGCTGAATACATTAGTGTGCTCAGCATCAATGCGCAAAAGTGGGACAAAAAAACGTTGTAGAACATGTAACTATTCTTCGAATAGTAGCTCAAACGGTGTGTATTTTGTTTCTATAAGGGATATTGTATTGTAAACAAATGCACAATGTGAGATCCATTGTCCTACTCGTCATTTTCAGCATATGGTAAGAAGTATTTATTAAGTATTCCATGATTTCTTACTACTATTCTTAATGATGTGTTACGAGAGTGTTTTTGCTATCAATACTGCGCTTTCATTTTCTGTTAGATAAGCAATTGTGAAATTTATAAAATCACGTTGTGTAGTTAAATATGTGATGAATATATCGATAGTTATTCCACACAAAAACATCGTGTACAAAATAGAACATTTTGCCAGCAACATTTGCGCAGCAAAATTATAAACCACTAGCATGCGACGAAAACAAACGATTTTAAAGACCGCAAGAGAGAGTTAAAGAACTAAAAAGAAAAGTTTACTGAATTTTATATGATAAATACACGTAAGACTACACACTATCAACATCTGTATACGTATTCAGTAAATTTACTCATTTCAGTTCTTTTGGTCTCTCTTACGATCTTTAATATCGTTTGTTTTCATTGGATGCCTTCTTGCAAAAACGTTATATATATAAGATAGGTCATTTCGCTAGAAACTTGTGGTTAGGAGAATTATTAAGTATTAAGCGATATTAAAGATCATAAGAAAGACTAAAAGATCTGAAATGAGAAAATTTACTGAAATTTTTACGGTAACTGTGCGTAAAACTACACTATTAACAGGAAATTTCTATATATGTATCTATTTATTGCCAAAAAGTTTTTATTATAATTATTCTCTCTAATTTCTTCCATTTTTATCTTTTTACTAACAAAAAAACAAAAATAATATTGTTATAATTTTTCCTAGTTTCTACTGTAAATATTTTACCTGCTCATTTTATTTTTCAAAATTTATTATTTTTTCTATTACATTTTAAAATTATTTTGTTGTGGAGGCATTGAACGCAATGTGTTGTGCCTTATGTGTTGTGTGTGGTTCACGAACCATCAAAATAAAGTTGGTCGCGTGTATTTGAATGTAGTTGAACATCAAACTTGCGTTGAGTTGTGCGTTACTGCGAGTTTTTGTCAAAATCTTAAACTCAGTTATAACAAACGAGAAACTTACGTCCTCACTTAGCAGATATACATGGTTTATACGAAGATTTTGTTAACATCTCCGTCAAATTTAGAGAAAGGTCAAATACTTTAGGATTAATAATACCAAGGCGGAAAAAAAATTATCCACAGACATCTTGCTTCTTATATTTACGGCGTCTAGGATAACGCTCCCATCTTTTCCCATTCCCAAAACATCTTTCCCTCTGTTAATTTTGTACCTCTTAAGAATTGTTTACATAAACGAACGGTAACAATATAATTCTGCTTTAGCCACGCACGTAAGCTATACGTTTAATTGACTTTACATCACGTTTCGCGCTTTACACGTAGATGTCGAACAAAATGAAGGTATTGGTTATGTATATTTTGTTTACCCGCGCTCGTTTCGACGACGAAAGAAAGATGATCTATTCTCTTTGCATTATGTATCACTCTCGTTTCCTACTACTTACTTCGAAAAAATAAAAAGAAAGTAGGAGGCAAACTTGACATATGTTTGTTTATAAAACATTATGTGAAAAGCGTTTATATCATACAAAATTATACAAAATTTACAGGTAATAAATGAAATACTCATGAGTAGCCAAAATTATGATAAAGATATTTAAAAATAATTCATGCCATACCAAGTGATGTTTGCAAAGTTTGTGTCAATCGAGAATCTGCTGAACATCAAAAAATAAGTAAAATGAATACCAATTGAGATAGACCGACACGATATAGATCCAAGAATCAAACAAGAAGTTATGGAACGCAGTATGAAAACATCGCCGTTGTTATATAAGTTATTTAAAAAAATCCATCGGCACCAATTAGAACTAGTATCAAAAATATTACGGCCTAATCATCAAAAATATATCTGAGCAAACTGTTTTATTTAAACTTAGTTGTTTTCTTTTTATGATAAAAAAATAAAGCATTTTTGGAAACATTTTAAATAGAACATTTGAGAACAAATTATATATTTCTTACTTATTATTATTTATTTACCACTTATTATCTGAGAAAATGTTCGTATCCTCCACAATTTTTGTAGCTTTAAACGATTTAAATTTGCTCATTTATACGCAAAATATAACTGGACTAATTTTGTTTCTATAATTACTCTTTGTGGCTATTAAAGCAGTTAAGCACTTCAGCCAGCAAGTGCACGTGTGGAAGGAGTATTTACTAAATATCTAGGACACATCTACAAACTGCCAGACCTGCGTACGTATAAGTAAGCTCACAATGAGAAGCAATAATAGTCCATAGATGATTGAAAACACACAGTTGGTTTTCTCTCGCCAACGACCTTAAAAAATGAATAAAGATTTTATTTATGTTTTTGAAACACAAGTGGGTTACTAACCTGTGTATAAATCAATGCATCTTTTCACAACGTTTTTGCCGTTGGATTTCTTATTCCGCGCAAACAGCAGAGACTGTGCACAGGTGTCATTCTGTCTGCAATTTACAAATTAATTAACATTACCTGATTATTTGCTAATACTATTTAATAATATTTTGCTTACTTTTCACAGAATTGAACTTTTTTGTTTTGTTTCTGTTTGTAAGTAAAACAATTTTCTTCAGATTTGGTTTTGTTCTTCTTTTGCAGCCGTTTTTCCGACAAATACAACTCTGAACATTCCAAACGATACCTGTCTTGCTCTCGTCCCATTTCGCAGATATGAGAGAGGGTATTTCTCAGCAGCACATGCACATAATTCAAACAAAACGGAAGTTAATGAAAAATAGTGGGTGTAAGCAGGTGTGACCGTTTGTACATGTTTTCTGGATGTTTAGTAAATATTTCTTCCCGAAATGCGCCTGCTGACCGAAGTGTTTAACTGTGTACATCAGCACATTTAAATTGCTTGTAATTATAAAAGTTAAGGAGGAAACAAATTTTTTCTGCCATGTAAAATATATATTTTATATATATAATAAATTAATAACCATAGATACACAAAAGATATATCATTTTACTAGATTTTTTGCTTAGAACGTTTTCAAAACGCCGTATTTCTTAATCATAGAAAAGAAACCGCTAAATTTAGGTGGAATAGATTGCTCGGATTTATCAAGAAGTCTTACTACTTTTGATGAATGAGCGATAACATTCTATTGGCATATAAAATAATCTTGTAAAAGGTGAAGTAGTGGTATTTAAATCTCAAATGCATGAAAATGCAAAATTTTGCAAGGAATTTGTTTCGATTCCACATTTTTAGAGCCCAAGTAAGGTTGATACGCTATTTTCAGCTGGTGCGAATGATGTCTTTTTAATAATTTCTATAGAAGCGACGATGCCCTCGTATTATTTTCCAGAGCTCCCTGTACGAGCCTTGCGCCTGTATCGTGTTGGTTTTTTTAACGTTCAACACATTCTCCAGTATTACAAACTTCGCATATATCTTTTGTCGCAAGACATGAGTACTGTCGCATCTTTCAGCTCAAAATTTTATATAATGTTGTGTTCCTTCTTTCTCTTCCTCTTGAATATTCAGCGAGTCAACACCAGATGATTCGCGGCATTATGAAAAAAGGCACAGTCTGAACAGAAAGTTATTTTTGTGTTACTTTGTGTTTGTTTGCTTCTGTATAATGTTGCCCTTCTTTACGTAGTGCTGGTTGTTTATAAACAAGCGAGCGTAAAGCTGGTCGCATATTTTCCCTTTACGTTTTGAAAAAAATAAATACATTATACTAAGAAAAGAGATAATCTCCCTTTCACCGTCCAAGGGAACGGGAGTTAATAAAAAAACGTAATCAGTGGCTTGATTTTTGTTTGATATTTATGTGTATCGTGTATTTTACAGTCCTATGCGTTGCTGTATACGTGCTAGAAAATTTATGATTGCTTGTGCTTAAGGAATTATAAGTACGAGTACAAGCAATAGAATGTTCAATTTTTGATTTTCTGTTTTTGGTCCTTTACATCTATTTATTTATTTACACAAGAAGTTCAGCTAACATAAATTTACAGCCAATTGTTTTTATTGTTTTTTAAAAATCAATTTTATGTTCCATTGCGATTAGACTCATATAAAATAGAACAAAAAAGGAAAATAAAAGCCAAAATTTATCTATAAATAAACAAGAGAAAAAAAAATGTCCACATCTAGCACAGAGGCACATTGCCAATCGGGGTATAGAGACGAGTTGGGAATAAGCTCCTAAACCAATGAGAACATGTAGAAGCTCGGTAACCAATTGTAAGGAACATATGTAGTTCAGTGTACGAATCATATGAAAATTTAAGGATTAAAAGTTAAAGATAGTGAGAGCTCGCATGATGCAACTCTGATAGGGTTTAAAGAGTCAGACATTGAGATATAGTAAAGATGTAATTTATCTTTTTGCAAAAGCACTTCAATGTGTTGACTGAGCTTTATGAAAATAAAGTTTGTAGAAGAACGATTAGAAACATTTAAGTTTATCTCATGCAACAATCCCGGTGAGTTAGTAGTTCCATTTCTTAACTTAACTAAAAAGGAAACGCCAAGCATAAATGTACGCTTCTTTAATAAGGGTAAAGACAGCAAAAGCAGTCCACTTTGATAGGATGGCAATGGGGAAAGCGGGTCCCAATCTAAATTGCTGAGGAAAAAAAGCAGGAATTGTTCTGAACTGATTCTGTTGAGGTAACATTATACCTATAGGAAAGAGACCATAGAAGTGAGGCATATTCAAGTATTGGTCTCATCAAGCTTTGTTATATACGAGTCGTCAAGTTCTGTCGATTACCATTTAATAAAGACAAGTACAGACTAATTTCATTTATACATAGCTAAATGTGCAGATTAAAACGAACTTTTTGGTCAAACAAAATATGTAAATCAACACTTAAATCTACATTTTCCAATTTGTTTGAATTCATGAAATACTCAGTCAAAAATGAATTTTACCTAGAGAAGGTAAGCTTCTAGCATTTCTTAGGTTAAAATATTTAGGTAAAAATTTTCTGGCAATTAATAGATAGATATATAGAAATTTCACGTAAATAGTGTTGTTTTACGCATACTTGCCGTACAAATTTTAGTAAATTATCTCATTTCAGTTCTTTTAGTCTCTCTTACGGTCTTCAATATCATTTGTTTTTATCAGACGCCTTCCGCTAGTACTTAATAATTTTTCTGCGCAAATGTTGCTATTTTCCTATCTTATATATATGACGTTTTTGCAAGAAGGCATGCAATGAAAACAAACGATATTAAAGACAGTAAAAGAGACCAAAAAAACTGGAAGAGAGATACGCACACAGATGTTGATAGTGTGTAGTCTTACGCATATTTGTCATATAAAATTCAGTAAATATTTTCATTTCGATTCTTTACGGCCTTTAATATCGTTTGTTTTTATCGGTGTTAGTACTTAATAATTTTGCATCGCAAATGTTGCTAGCAAAATATCCTATCTTATATATATAATGTTTTTGTGTTTGTTTACATTGGATATCGTAAAAAACGACATGAAAATTTTGTTCCCCAACTTTTATTAGCGATCCTTCTTAACTTTATAAAATTTTCGTGTCTTATTTCTAAGAGCCTTCCATTTTGAATTACGTCAAGTACATGAAATCGAGCTACAAAAATATTATACATACATCATTGATGAAACTAAAACCAAATTCATCCAAATATTTAGAGAACGATTAGGTACACATAATAGTAGCAGAATTATATTAAACGTTGATCAAAGTGTTAACCCAATTTTCTGCAAGCCTAGAACACTGCCATTCGCTTGGAAAATAAATATAGTAAGATTTTACTGAATTAAGAATTCTAGAGCTAGTAGATAACTTAGATTGTGGTAGACCTTTGGTGCCGCCATCAATAAAAATTCGGTGGACTTCAAATATCCGCGTATTGGTGACGTATCCTTAAAAGGTGTTACTATTTTTATTGAATTATATATTAACTTTATATAACTTTGACTGATGTATTAAACGCATACAATGAAGGGATTACAAATGAAAAAGAAGCATCAGTAATTTCCTTTTCTATTACCAAATCAAAAAAGCTTATAGTAGGAAATGACTTTATACTGAGAACTGATCGTAACCCATTAATCTGCATCTTCGGTAAACAGAAAGAAGTATTAATAATGGCTTCAGCATGCTTACAGATGTAAGCATTACTATTATTAGCCTTTATTTATAATGCTGAGCATTAAAACAACCAGTAATGGAAATTCAGATGGTTGAATATGTTAATTTATTTGAAATTAAATATCAATTATACCTAAATTTCAAGAATATTGTACGTGAAACTCGTACAGTTTCAATTGTTGTAAAATTGATTAACGCAATTCTTCAAGAAGCAGTCAATAAACCTGATAATGAATTTAAACCTTTTCATAAGTAAGTAGAATATGATAACGTTTTGTGCGCATATAGAATTGTCATACCACAGAGATTTCGAAAACAGAAATCATATATATAGTAGCTAGGTATGGATAAACAAATAGAATC
The DNA here is from genome assembly GCA_001077435.1 of Glossina morsitans morsitans. NCBI lineage: Eukaryota > Metazoa > Arthropoda > Insecta > Diptera > Glossinidae > Glossina > Glossina morsitans. The sequence goes on from CCAG010012727.1 coordinate 18,102, forward strand.
AACGGTACGAATCAATTACGAAGCAGTCCGAAGGAGAATTCACCTATCCCTTGCATGCCTTTCCATAAAATGGAGTAAAATACATATTGATTATGCGGGTTCAGTTAATAACAATTACTTCTTATTGATCGTTAACTCTTTTTCATAATGAGTTGCACTATTCCAAACAAAAACTTTATAATTATGAAATTGCGAAAGCTTTTTTCACTTCATGCTCTACCAGAATTTGTTGTTAGTGGTAAGGGAAAAAAATTTACCTCGAGAGGATTTCAAGAATTTTTGTCGACGCATTCAATTAGACATGGACATTTACCAACCAATGGGCAAGCTGAAAGCTATGCCACAGTTTATTATTGCTAATCTTAAGGCAAATCCTCGCTGGGATATAGAGAGAGCGATCCAATAATTTTTGATTGACTACCAAAACACAACACATTGTGCAACAGGAGAATCTAACTCCAAGATATTTTTTGGGAGATCGTTGAGCAACTCAAGCAAATTAGAAGAACACACAGGCTACAAATATAAAAAATTATAAAGGCAAACGAAACATCGAGGTCACAGATGATCAACAAGTGCTCGTTTGGAACTTTAGGAATCCCAACAAAGCTAGCTGGATGGGAGCGATCATTAAACAACAGCGTGGACTTAAATCATGTTGCCGTGTATTAAGCCACAATAATAAAGATATAAAATGCCATCTGAATAAAACATTGAACAACAGGAATCAATAAGTTATCAATAGCATGGAAAATGGGCACAGCGACTCATCAGAGTTAGCTGATATGCCTGATCCGATAACGACTACAGCAAAAATCCTTCTATAACTACAGTAACCACTCCCGACGATGTAGAAACAAACACTGCCAGAATTTTAAGGCCCAAAACACTTGGTAAAGTAACTAAAATTTAAGATGATTTGCATTATCCTCTGCTTGAAACGTAACCCAAATTAGCAGCCTGAGAAGGTTCCTGTAAGATATATTTATCTGGCAATGCTTTTATCGTAAATTAATAGACTTCGCGTTTGACAATTCTTATGTATGTACAGAAAATAATAAAATTGAAACCATTTAACTAACACGACATGCATGCCTTCTTCCACTCGGTACAGCACAACATGTATGAAGATGAACAATAGCGTATTTATTTTTTGATTTTTCTGTGCTTGGTCGTTCCCTTCGATATTGTGATGTGAACATTTTTTCATAAGCAAAATTTGCCTCCTTTTTGGGTAATTACTGTATATCTGTCCCTGTTTTTCTATATGTCTATCCCTTTATTGACAAAAAATTTTCGATATGATTATTCTCTCTATATTCTACTATAAATATTTTTCCTATTTATTGGGAAATAGTGTGCAAC